>WELA01001907.1:237369-264264 GCA_009602735.1 Mesotaenium endlicherianum
GGGGGGGTGTTGGAGGAGAGGGTACATGCAGAGAAGGCATTCAGGGGGAGGGGGATGAGGTACAAACGGATAACGGTGGTGGTGGGAGAGGGGCGTGTGGGCAGAGCGTGGCGGAGAGCGAGTGCCGGCGAGCGCATGACGCCGCGCTGGACGCGTACCACGCCGCCTTTGACAAGTCGGCCCCGCCCACGGAGGTCCGCCACCCTCCCCTTGACTCTCGCGGGTTTGCTGGCTGCTTCTGGCCCGTGCCTCCTTGGGGGCTTCTCCATCTCCTCCTGTCACGGGCGGGGGGTGTGGGTTGCAGCCCAAGCACCTCCCGTGCTGCTCTCACACACGTAGTTGAGGGGCGGGGCATGTGGCAGGCAGCGCTAGGGGTGGCGCAGGAGGCGGCCGTGCGGAGGGCCATGGGCGTGTTTGCCGACACCGCTGTGGCCTCCGCCAGCTGCGCCCGCGACTTTGAGGCCCGCCTTCAGGCGGCCATGGCCAAGTCCTTCCAGGTCTGCTCCCTTTCCCTGATATTTGTGTCGAGTTTTGGAGAGGCGACGACACTCCAAACCTGCAGTCCACGTGGCGCTCGCTGTCGCTTGCTCATGGCTGGTGGGTGATGCTGAGAGACGGGGTGGCAGGAGCACAGCGCCAGAGTGTATGCGGAAGCGGAACTGGCGTGCGCGCGTCAGGTGGGCCACATGGAGGCCCAGCTGTCGCGCGCGGCCCACTCCTCCACTGCCACGCTGGACTCGGTCCTGCAGGTATGTGCACTGTACCCCCAGCAGCAGCAGCAGCAGCAGCAGCAGCAGGCGTGTGGTGGGAAGAGAGCGTGTCAGTCTCATCAGATAATGGGAGTCAGAACGTGATGGGTGACGAAAGCTGATGCCGATGTCTGCTTGCTTTCTGCTCTCATTTTGTGTGTGTGTGTGCGCGTCCGCAAGCAGCTCCTGGATGGATTGCTGGCGGAATACGAGCACAAAGTGGAGGGCCCTGCCAAGTGGCAGCACCTTGCTGCCTTCATGCACAAGAGGTACAGCTGCTTCTGCTTCAGCTGGTGACCAGCTGCCGCGGCTGCTGGGTGATAACTGGCTGCGTATGGAGAGGGCCCATCTTTGGCTGCTGCTGCTCCCAGCATGTGGTGGAGCGGGAATGATGACGGGAGGGGTGCGTATGCGCAGCTTTGGGGGAGTGCTGCGCGACCTGGTGGACCGCCGGGCCCAGCAAGCATCTGCTGAGCTGGCGGCATCAGAAGCGCAGGTGAAGGCTCTGAGGGAGAGAGTGAGTGCGGTGGAGCAGCAGCTGGCGGGCAGCCAGGAGGACGTGCACGAGTGGAAGGCCCGCCAGCGAGAGGCGGCCGCGCAGCATGCGGATGCGGCCCAGAGCCTGGCCTCCCTTGAGGCGCAGTCGGCTGGCCTCTCCAAGCAGCTGAACAGCGCGCTGGCAGCGGCTGCCAGCTGGCAAGCAAAGCATGAGGCTCTCGAGGAGAGGGCGGCAGCGGTGCGGCGCACGCTCGAAGCGCAGCTGCAGTCTGCCGGGAGCCAAGTCAGTGTGTTTTCTTCTGCTGGTGCTCTCCCTTGCCGGTTGTGAGAAGCATGAAGCTTTGCTGCAGCTGTAAACTCCGTGTATGCAAGGAGGGACATTTGAGGCCGGGGACGGGTTTGATCCTGTGCGGGCGGGCGCAGACAGCAGAGCAGCGGCGCAGAGCGGAGGCACTCGAGGAACAGCAGCGAGCCGCTGCTCGCAGCCAGGTGCTGCTCTCTCTCTCTCTCTCTCTCTCTCTCTCTCTCTCTAGTGGCATCTTTCAGCTGCAGCACTAGAGGCGCGCCCAGGGCGGGCTGTTTGTGTAGAAGTGTGCGGTCATATACTTCTGACTTTCACTGGGGCTGGGGGAGCTGATGCAGGAGCAGCAGCAGCAGCAGCTGGCATCGGCGTCGCAGAAGTTGTCGGAGCATACCTCTGCAGCTGCGGTGCGCTTGCTCAACCCACCTGATGCCGCTTCACGATCTGGCTGGTTGGCAGACAGACCGGCTGACTTCATCCACAGCCTTGCCACGTTTGTCTGCAGTGGTCCAGCTCCTCTAAGGGTGTCTCGCCGTATCTTTTCTCTGTGTTTGGGTGCGTGTGTGTGCGTGCGTGTGTGTGCGTCTGTGTGTCTGCAGGCCTACCAGGAGCAGCTGCAGCACACTAAGAGCGAGCTGAGTGCGGCACGAGCGGAGGTGCAAAATTTGCAGGCAGCAGCTGTGGCCATGCAGGAGTCCAGTGCCTCCTCTGGTGCGTTCGCCGCCCGTGCCTTGTTGTGGTGCAGGAGGAACGGAGGATAATGTCTGGCCATCCTCCGTGCCTATTGTGGGGCGTGCTGGTTTGTGTACATTGTCTGAGGCTGATGAGTTCATGTCTGCGCCTTGCTTTGAGAGACAGGTCGGGAACTTCAGGCGGCAGCCAGAGTAAAGCAGCAGCAGCTGGAAGCTGAGCTGCGATTGGCTCAGCAGAGGGCCAGTGCTGCAGAGGATGAGTTAGCGCGGCAGCACCTGGCAGCTAAACGCAATGTGGAACGGGCGGAAAGATTTGAGAAGATGCATGCCGCTTCAGAGGCTGAGGTTCAGCTGCTGCGCCGGAGGGTGCAAGCAGCAGAGCAAGAGAAAGGCGACCATGAGAGCAAAATGGGGCGGCTGATGGGCAACATGCACTCCAATGAGCGTCACAGTGAAGGCTTGCAGAAGAGACTGGCAGACGCCGAGGAGCGGCTGCGACAGTTACTGCAGGATAACCGCGACGCAGTTGCCAGAGGTTTGTACTCCAATCATTTCCCTTGGGCGGGTCCTCGTCTACACTTTTTGTGAGCCTCCACCATATATATACACATATATATGTATTACTGGCCTTAGGGCCTTCCAAAGTTCTCAGGCTGATCATAATTTTGAAATGTATATTGTCTTGCACGGCTGACAGGGAGATCCGCAGAAAAATCTGCAGAAGATCTGAAACAGCAAGTCCATGAAAAGGAGGTGCAGATGGCCACTTTGCAGAATGAACTTACCACCTCAAAAGCTCATGAGGCTGCTCTGGAGGACGAATTGAAGAGCACGGTGTCAACAGGTGGTGAGACACCTCGGAGAGGCAAACGAGCACGTGAGCCGGAGCCAACTGACGGTCTCTCCCATGAAGCAGAAGGTGCTGGACTTTCTAGACAGTCGACCCAACGAAGGAAACTTGATGCAGCTCAGACTCAGACCCCTGTGAAAGAGGAGACTAAAGAGGTGGAGGAAGTAGACCCGGCTGTGCAACACCAGGCCCAGGCCGAGGGTCAGGATGCAGTGCAGAAGCTGACAAAGCAGGAACTCAAGCGTAGGCTCACAGATATGGGCTACGGGCACGAAGTGCTTGCACTTCGCAATCCATCCAAGCCAGATCTTGTTAGTCTCTATGTCAAGCATTTAGATGCTGGAGTATGAAATACCACATCACTGGCAGTTGCACACAAATGTCTTGTTCCTGACATGCTCCTGTGCTTCACTCGACATGTTGAAAAATTTGCGACTCACAACTAATATACAGATTCATTATCATTGTTTTCGCAGACAGGAAGGCAAGGAATATGTTTCGCAATTTTGAAGTAGATCAAGACATATGATGTTGACCTCTAATATACCCACTGCAATCTGACCTATACACTGTAGCCATCTTTGAAGACTGTTATACCCCACGCCCAAAAGGGTAGCTACGGGTAACTTATAGATGACCACCATATTGTTTGGACTAACGCAGGCAATTGACCAGCAGTACTAGCTAACGTGGAGCTGGGAGCACAGGGGTGAGCCATTCTATGAGAACAAAATCCAAAATGTAAAACCTTGATCGCCTCACTAATTGTGCCTACAAGAAATAATCAGGCGTGCGTCGAGTGACATCGGGCTCTCCTCTGCGCGGTGCTGGCTCAAACTGCAACAACACAAGTAACATCTGTTTCTTAGACCTAAACCACATACGAGCATAAGTTCCTTTACTCCTAAGCCGTTGCAGGAGAGTCTTTCACGCAAAAAATAATATGTTGAGCAGAATGACTTGACCACATAGCAATGTCCTTATCATTGACGCTGAGACATCAAATGCATGAGCTCAACAAAGTGCTGAGATGAGGTAAGTGAAGAACCAAGGGGACATATACAAACCTGGATAAAAGTATGGCCCATGCTGTCATCCACTTCCAGAATTGCAGCCATATTTCCTGCACACAAGACTCCCACTATTGCCCATTAATGCACGAACGACAATGCCTTTCACTTGCAATGTCTAGGAATTCACTTGTGAGGCTTGTGAGGCTTTATTCTAGCTCTATCCTAGGCACACATCTGGATACACCATGACACAGATTCGCTACACTAAGCGGGCAATGTGTATGCATGTCCACACTGAGCAATGAGGACGAGCTGCAACAAGACGGGGTGCTCACTCTCAGCCATGGGAGAGGGTCTTAAAGAACCATACCGCATCGGTAGCAATAATTAGGTGC
Source organism: Mesotaenium endlicherianum (assembly GCA_009602735.1). NCBI lineage: Eukaryota > Viridiplantae > Streptophyta > Zygnematophyceae > Zygnematales > Mesotaeniaceae > Mesotaenium > Mesotaenium endlicherianum. The sequence goes on from WELA01001907.1 coordinate 241,868, forward strand.
ACTGAAGATGGTCACCACCTTATGGTCCTGCCACACAGACAAACACACATCAGCACATGAAACATACTGCAGCAGCAAGAGCACTCTCAAGCAGCAGCAGAAGGGGCAAGAACTGAATGCATTTCATTAGGCACACTCGATTCAAAGGCAGTCGCTGCTAGCACGCCTGCGCGCCTTCAGCACGGAGTAGAGGAACACAGGCGGGGCTACTAGGCCTCAAAAGGCCCAGCAAGAACCTCAGAGCCTGCTTGCTACGTCTGCTGCTGCAAGGGCTCCCTGACGACACAGACACAACTGCCATACTCCATCAAACGGGGTGCTATCATGAGCGGCAGTGACCAGGCCACGAGCCACGAGGGGGGGGGGGGAGGGGTGCATACATGGCACCAATTGTAGCCCTCCATGACCAGTTGATGGGCGCGCGCTACTAGCTTCAAGCTGTTGTTGTGATTGAACTGCTCCGATATGTCCTGCCAAAGCTCAGCACGCGCCAGGAGGAAAGCCAACGCATTAGGTCAACCAGGCTTGACAAATGGGATGTTCAGAGACTCCGACAGTGCTCATTTAACATGTCAAGCGTGGAATTCAAATGCGAGATTTGCACAGCTGCTGCATACACAGCAAGCAACGTGGCTGTAGGGAAGGCGTCGTGAGGCTCAAGCCAGACTAGCAGCTACAGAGAAGCATACACAACCTCAGTACCAAGCTCGAAGGACAGGACAATGTGCATTCTTGCCAGCTACCCTATGTGCGCAAGAGTTTGTGCCATAGTGGCGACAGATGCCAGGTGCAGCTAGGGTTGGTGGAGGGACAGGGCACCAACCTGGCCAAAGGTGTAGCCAGCTCCTCGGGGAGAGATGCCCCAGCCGCAGCGATCGTCAGGGTCCGACCACAGCAGGTCGCACATGGGGCCCTCGTGCGGCACCTCCTGCACGCGGTCCAGCTGCCGTATGTGGTCCAGCGAGTCTATGGACGGCGACAGGCCTCCGTGCAGGCAGAAGATCTCCGACTCCACCTGTGCTTGTTCCATCCACCCCACCCGCCACTGTCAGCACGCCTCCCTCATGCGACACGCAGCAGATGCCTAAGTCATCATGGCCAGCTAGAGGAACACTTTCAGCAAAATAGGGGCCCTGCAACGAAAGCCACAGGAGCCACCATGCATATTCCAAGCTCTGCGTGGCTGCGACATATTCTCCGACGGTGATGCACTGGACACGGAGGGCTTTAGCAAAGCAGGGCGTTCAATCTGCTGAAGGGGCCAACTGGGGCCAGTCAGAGAATTGGTTGACCAGATCACTCAGCTAGCTTGAACGAGGGCGCGTCAAGAGGTGTGGGTGGGGTGAGGCCTGCAGGGCAGCAGCTAGGCCTAAATGTGGCAACGGAGGAGGCCCCCAATGCTTACCAAGGCAGTCAGAGGAAAATAGTCAAACAAGTCGGTGAAAATCTTCCACACATTTGCGTTGCCATACCTGCAGGATCACACATTGCACATAGAGTTATGCGTCAGCACCTTTCCAGGCCATAAATTCATAGCGCTTCTAGGGGGCTGTAAACGACACACAACAACTCGACAACTTTCCTAGCCATATTCAAATCTCTAAAGATAATTCCTGTGACCTATAAGGGCCAGTTGGATGCATTAAGTAATAGCAAGGGCCAAACTACCAGTTTGTTAACGCCAAGCACCAACAAAGAGATTGACAAACCCACAAGGTATCTTTGACTTACTTGCGCAAGCACTCGTCGTAGAAGCCATACACTTGCGTAATCTGCATCCAAGTCACATGTTCCCATCAGTTCCAGATCCAAACTGCGTGGCCGCCAGCCTGCCTTCACGGGCATGCTGCAGAGGCACCTTGTGGCGTCAACTTGAGCAGTGTAGGCATGAGACGCGAGAAGTATGAACAGGGGCAGTACAAACCTGGCGACTCTCATGGTTGCCTCGCAAGATGGTGATGCGGTCGGGGTAGCGCACCTTCAAAGCAACGAGCAGCTGTACAAATAGAGCACACAGCCTTCGTCAGCAGTTAAGGTCGTTTGAATCTGCAGATTGCCTTGAGACCAATAGTTCAATAATCATCACATAGACACCTTGGCCCGCACATACGAAATGGTAATGCATAGTGATATAAACATGCTTACAGTGGCAGTTTCCACAGAGTAGTAGCCTCTGTCGACGTAGTCGCCCATGAAGAGGTAGTTGGTGTCAGGTGACTGCAAGAATAAAACCGTGCCACAAATGAGCACTTTCGAGCTGTCTTTAAGGTCAACTGAATGTGTCCACTACAGACGATGAACAGCAACAACAGTACCTCCTAACTTCCCAGTAAAAAGAATTGCTGCCCATTCGGCAGCAATTTTCTCATCGACGGGGTCTTCATGATCCTCCCCTGAGCACTAAATGCTGAAAATGCTGGAACCTGTCCGCTAGAAAAAGCTCACCAACTTATTGCTCAACCTTCTTCCATCACATGGATGCCCTTATACGATATTCTTAAAAGCTTTGAGCATATACGCCCTATCAGGCCTAGTCAGCTAGTGGCGCTAAGAGTACGAGGTTCATCCTTCAGCCATATATGTGGAAACGAGGTGACTCAATTCCGTCCATAAGTGACACAGCCGAACACATGCGGCTGAACAAACTTACCTTGCCACCAATACGGAAAAGCTCCGCTAAGTCGTGAAATTGCCCATGTATGTCTCCACAAATCGTGACAGGGCATTTTACGGGCTGCCCACATCAAATTCAATTTTCTTACTTCATGAGATGCTGCTTTATGCTTCTAAGCCTCCTGACCTTAGGACCTTGATTGACTGACTAGGGGTTGATCCACTCCGACTGGCATGGGCCGCAATTTGAACAGAAAGATGAAGAGGTTAGAAAGAGATCCAATGATTTCCAATACTTCAACCACTGTACTTTATTGGGTAGCATGAAAGCTGCTGAACGTGGCCCAAACAAAGCAATACCTGCACATTGTTCTCCTCGATCAATATTTCTCGAGCTTTATCACAGAGGCCGCGGACCTGCACCAAGGACACAGTGCCGCTTTTGAGACGACATCAAGATCTCAAACCTAAAAACCCTAGCTAGATAACCAACCTCTGCTACAAGACCAATAACCAGGCTGTTGTGTGTGGAAGTAAACTACCACTGCTGAAGTTATAACAAAGCATCAAATTTGCTCAAGATACTGGATTCAGGTGTGAAGTTCAGGAGTGGAATCAAGAATATTGACCTCTGCCTCTGAGAGCGGCTTGCACTCATTAAGCTGAGCAATCTGAGCATCGAGCTGTCCATGTGGATTTGCAGGAGCGGGCACACTCATCCTGGCCGAGTTCCCTTTAACAACACAAATGGACGAAGTACACTACAATATGCACAATATATTATATGTAAAGAACGTCCCCTTTCTGGCCGGTGTACGAGAAGCACTTGCTACTCTATCGCTCTTCCTGTGCGATGTGAGGCCATCTATGACTGATACACGAATCCAACAAGGCTCTTAGAAAGTGGACGATGCTAACTAATGTACAGAAGCTTGATGGCTAGATGAGGTAACTACCACTACCTACCGGACAAAGTCGAGGCCCGTAGAGCTCAGGGGAAACAACGTCCGACCGACAGTACCATCTTATCGACTCCTTCCTCTTGCTTAACGACCCCTCATAGCACCCAATTCCGTCCGCTCGGCACGGCTCATCACGGTTTGGTTCTGGTGAGTTGTTTTCGACGTTGAACGTCAGATCGGCACTCGCGGGTGGTCGATAAAAAAGTGTTCAACGGCCATTCGGTCAAGACGATAAGTTTCAACTCCCTCATCTTTTGGTGACTAAAACTCACTAAAACAACAATTACTCACCATATTTGATTAGGGACAACCTCATAAGGTTCTCTTACTATTCAGCAAAATGACATGCACTGGCGTGCCTGCGCTCATCTTACAGATGTCGTACTTTTACATCCTTTCAAGCACATTATTCTCGATACAATCAACACTTTTCTTTCTCTTGACCTCAATGTTTAGTATGTGCTCCACACCTCTCCACCCTCAAATAATGCACCAAAGTTTGTTCTTCACACAACTCTTCGGCATTGCTTATATAGGGTACATATAGGATACTTTGTAAGTTTGGCATTGTTTGATTACTTTTCCAGTAACTTCCTTTCGCAAAATTTGCTCGGAACTAAAGTCTTTTGGCTTCTATTTTAATTGTGATAATTTACTACAATTATCCCATAAAAACAACTATCGATTGTAACTATCAAGTGCTCTCGAAATCTGTGTAATGTGTGAGTGCCTACTTCAACAATTATATTACTTGCTGAATTAGTTTAGGTGCATGCTCCTATGGGGTGCAAAGTGAGGAGCAGCACATCACACCCTGCTTCCCGGTCCTCCAGTCGACACCTTCGCGCTTTTACCTGACTCCCCTTAGCTGCTTCTATTCTTTTCCCAATTTTTGCAATTAATTTTGTAGCGATAGGGGGGACTGGGCGGGGAAAGTGGGAGGGGAAGGGGAAGGGGGGAGAGGAGAGGGAATTGGCGGGGGCAAATAATCCCTTCTCAAGAAGGCCCATTGAGCAAGCACTGGAGAGACCAAGGGGGGCTGCAAACACCAAGTTTCATTGTGTGGGACACAGGTTCGCGAGCCACTGTGCAGCCGGCAAGAAGCATGCCTGTCTCTGGCAGGGATGACAGTCGTTCTGGAGCTTGAGGGGCAGCGGACCTTCGTCTTTTCCTTCTCTAAGCAACTCTCTCAATAGCTCCTTATCTCCTCATGTCACTTCTTCAGCAGGAGTGTCCCATTTGAGCTCTCAAATGTCTCAAAAGGCCTCAGGGCTGGAACTCCTACAAGATGTCCTCAGATCAATCAACACTCAACATCACTGAGCCCTTGTCCGAGCCTCAACCTATCCTTTGAGACTCCTCCATGGGTGTCTAGCACAGAATTTGCAAATATTGGCTCAAGCCTCCTGGAAGCAATTGACAACATCAAGTCGTCCACAGTAGGGACGTAATCTGTAACTGGCTGGAACGTTTCCAATGTGCACTAGACAAACATCCCCTTCTCCTCCCCTCCTTATTTTTAAGCGTACAGCCGGGGCCCTGAGAATTGTCAACGTCATTGCTGTTGATTGACACTAGACATTGTGCGTGGCAGCTGTAGGAACTGTCACCTCTCAGCGGCCAAGCTGATGATACACAACTTCATACTCTTGGTTAACGGGGAAGGGCCAGATGAAGAGTGCGTCCAATTTCCACCACCGTAAGTATCGACCTCACATTCTCCAGCTTGAGGACCCCCCCTTATCTTCAGTGCTGTACATCACGTGCTGGATGGAAAGCCCATCGGGTCTTGGAGCTTGTTGCACTTGTGCGTTTCCTTGTGCTCGGGTGGTGCTACGGGTGAGAGTGTGCACGGGGAAGAGGTAGATGGGTGGGTGGGTGCTGCTGTGTGCCTCAAAGTCCTACTTCCACCCCGATGTCATGACTCATGAGGTCGGGACCGTCGCCCAAGCCGAGCCACACGTGTGTCGACCATCGACCTAGGGAGGCCGACTTTGACTTGGCTTTACGCGTTCATATGTTGACTTTTGCTAGCGTTCCAAGTCACTAAGGTGTAGAGCGTTGAGTCATCTTCCGAACGGCACCGATTCCGCGCCATTTGGTCAAGTATTGAGCGAGATGTTTGCGATCTAGACCGCGCCACCTATCGGCCCCTAGCGAAGTTCCACCAAGGGCCACTTTGTGACTCAATGTGCCTAAAGGTCACATTGTTGGCTCTTCGCGACTCCAAGGACCTCTAGCCATTAGCGTACAAATCCGCGAGCTTGACAAAGTACACTTAGCATGTATGAGCATAATATATGAGCACCACTAGAGCTATCACTTGGTGACTGCATCACTCATTCCTAGAGGAGGCTTCCTCACGTTTTAGATCTACTTTTGAGGCGTTATCTAGGTAGCATTGGTCGAGGTAAGCTCTGCCAATAAGAGTCATGCATCCTCTTCTTTGCACTATATTTGATTGGTGTGTGTTGTGTTTAGCCAATAGGAGAGCTAGTACTTGCTTTGCCTCCACTTTCGTGGATCTTCAGCGCCGATTTTGCAAGGAGTATATAGCATATGATGCCCCTAGAAGGACATCTTTTTAGAAGTCAATTATGCCAACTGTAAGCCACAAAGTTATTAGTAAAGTTTGTAATTTTACCTTTTGTGTTTTCAGGACCACTTAGTCTCTCTCTTGTGAAGAGCAGGCCCTCCTGGCTTCTAGTCACTTGAAAAACGTCACAAGTGTTGAGCAAAGTCACAGCTTAAACCCTGCCATAGGATTACTCTTGAAGATCATGATGTGCTTCCACTGATCTTTTGGACCAGACTTCATTCGTTGTTATCCTACCAGATTACAGTCTTGGGGTGCTCACTCTGGAGAGTACACGCTCCCTACTTCTGAAAACATCTCTCTTTGCCTGCAAGCAATTAGAGTCTTAAGTATATGCTCACCCGTAGTGGGCTATCTTATCAACCTTACTATGAAGGGGTTAGTGGCGAGGACTCAGACTCAGATCTCAATATTGTCACTAATCCACCTGAGGAGGAGCAACCATTGCCCCCTCAGCCTACGGCCTTCTACGAGCCACCTCTTTAGTGGACTTACTACGATCCCTCGTTCTCCATGGCAGGTGACCAGGATACGAAGGTAGACAGGGCCTCCCTCTTCTGCTTCAGCGGCAGGCCAGGCACCTGCGATCTGGACAACACTATCTCTGAGTTTGAGGCTGACTTCGAGAACGCTAAGCTCAAACACCCGCGCTCACTAAGCGCCAGGTGTTTGGCACGCTCATGCGTTACCTTCTCTACAAGGCTCGCAACACCTATCTTGAGAAGGCAGCCGAGATCCTCACGCGCACGGAGCTTGTGGGGGACGTTTAGACCCCTCTGGCTAACCCAATTTAGGCCTTCTGGGAAGTCCTCAGACAGAAGTTCCATTCCGCCACTGAGGAGAAGGTGTACGAGCTACACCGCTTCTTCCGTCGCAAGAAGGACACAATTCGCATGATGTATCGACGTCTGACCCTCCTACGTCAAGACGTGGGCACGGTCACTGACCGAAAGGCAGCGGAGATCTTCTTGCGAGCTGTGGAGTCGCGTCTGAGGGAGAGAGCTATCGCCCCCCTCATCAACCGCAAGGATTCCAAATACTCACTAGAGAACGCTTACCTCTCAGTTGAGAAGCACAGCCTGGCCGCCGCACGGAGAAATATCAGCAATTGTGTGGCCCTCAAAACTACGGGCGTATGCCAGGAGGCCGCGGTACTGCCAGCTTCTTTGATGCGCCCAGCCCCTGCCCGCCAGCTCTACCAGCCGCAGCCTTAGCGCTCGCAGCTGCCCCAACAGACTCGGCAGCGCGGAGCTCCGCGCGGCCATATGTCCATGGCCGCCACAACGAGCGACCCCTGCTGGTCTTGCGGGAAGATGGGCCACTCTCGTTGTGACTGCACGCTTGCGCAAAACGGCAAGCCCGGCGATTGCATCTATTGTGGCAACGCCGACCACCTGCAGGTCGTCTGCCTGCAGAAGAAGGCGACCTCGAGAACGGGCGCGCTTGAGACGGATCATCCGCCGCAGCGGGCCAGCGAGGCATGCGTATCCCTCGCGCTGGCGGACGTCGCGCGATGACGGCAGCCGCGGCCACGACTAGCGCCGTGATGACGCCCGGCGAGGATCACTGAAGCTACGACGCTCTCAGCAAGGCGCTGATAGCGGCCGTAGCCGAGATCACGCCCCTACACGCTCGCGATGCCAGCACGTATTGGCTACGACGCGTGCGGGGCACTCTACGCCCCTGCCAGCTGTGCGCGTCCCGCTCAGGCATCCGCCAGTAGCAGACGGGAGCGACCCGACAGGCTGACCGCTGGCAGATGCCCATCTGGTGCAGCCCAGCCAGCCGGTGCCACAGGTCGTCATAAGGACAAGCCGGCACTAGCGCCAGCGCAGGTAGCATAGACGCGGGCTACGACCTTGGCCTGCATCGCTCTGCTATCGACAACAGGGCCAACCATTGCCAACCCAGCGACAGCGGGTGTTCCCCTGCGAGCCCGCCAGACGGCTGCGCAGGCCACGACGACCCTCGGCGCCTGCACCGCGCACCTGTGCGCGGATCTGCGCTCGAATGAGCGGCATGAGCACAGCCGCCTGCTGCTGGCTGCAAGCGGCAGGTTCTAGCAGCTGTTGCCACGTGGCGCGCCCTTGGCATTCGAGACGCCACGCGCCAGCGCCGGCATCGCCACCCGTATCCGTGCGCCAGGGACGCCGTTGCAAAGTTCGTTTCGGCAACCCGACCGCCTTGTCGCAGTCGCGACAAGCTGCGCAGCCACGCACATCAGCCGCTTCCGCGTGTCGCCACTTGGCGCGCGCTCACGACCGGACACCTTCGGCGTACGGCCGGCAGAGAGGGGCGGCATCTTCCGTTAGGAGGGGGCATCCCTGACCTTGCCGTGCAACCTAATTGTTGTGGAGCCACTTGACAGCTCGTACACAACGTCGCTTAGCTTGGGCTTAAACCTTGGCTGCGCACAAAACCCGGGTGTGCGCGCAGTCTGCGCGGCCAAAGTTGCGCAGGGCTCGCTCGCGCGCAAGCGACCCTCCCAAGCATCGCACTGGGCATTCGCAGCCGAGTACGCCGACGGATCAGCAGCCCGGCTAGTCTGCCTCAAAGGCAACCCAAGGGTGCCACTTGGCGACCTTGCAGAGGCCGTACTGGCCCCTGCAACTGTACCAGCGCCAGCGCCAGTCCCCGCGGAGGCGTCGGCTTTCTCCAGAGCATCTGCGCCGCCGTCAGAGTCTGCACCAGCATTGGCGCCAGTTGCGCCAGGGTTGGCAGCCGCGCCATTCAAGGTCCTGGTCCTTTGCGCACGGACGCGGCCACTTGCCGGCGTCCCGGCAGTTCACAGTGTGCCCCGCGAGCGCACACTCGTAGCAGCCGACGGGCGATCCGTGGCCGCGCAAAAGCGCGACAATCCAGACCAGGGACGTGGTACGGAGGAGACCCCGCGCCTGCCCCGCTCTCTCCGCGTCCTGGACCCGCCAGCAGAGCCTGTCGCGTCTGCACCGCACACACTTGCCTCCTCGGTGATGATAGTGCAACTCAGCGTCAAGGTGCTCTCGCTCGCATTGCACCGCATGTGTCCTTTGCTGAGCGCGGCGTGACGTTCGAGGCGACCCGGCAGGCCGCCCAACTAATGCTTCGTTCACGCGCCGCTGGCTCCGGCACGAGCACTGACAGGCCTAGAGCCGATGCCTCCACCACAGTGCTCTCCGCTCCTGCTCGACCCCCGCACGAGCGCAGGTTGATCAGCAGCCCCAATGTTGCGTTCTCGAACAACGCGCAAGGGAACGCGCTGGTCAAAAGCCGGCCCCTCAGCGCATTATGTATGACACAAGCGCGCAGCCGGTCCTTATCAGTCACAGCTATCTCCGGCAGCTGGGCCTCTCCTCAGCCGACCTGAAGGAGTCGCCCACGCGGATTAACACTGCGGCTGGCACATCAGAGTCCGTGACTGGGCGCACTCAGCTGGCGCTCATCTTCACCTTTTGGTCGAGAACCGAGGATGAGACGACAATCCATCGTCACGCGCTCGTGACGCGCTCTGACAACGTTGACGTCCTTTGGGGGCAAGACGTGCTCTTTCCCATCGTAGCCGCGGTGGATAATTGAACCAAGCGGGCACACTATCGGCCCGACTGGCGCTCTGGAGGCACGCGCACGGCCTCATTGCCACTCGACATTCTGGATTGGCGACCCACATCGGCGGCACTCTACGGCCTCATGGCGCTAGGCGACAATGGCGATCGGCTCAGCGTCATCCAGACGAGCAAGGGCGGCTCAAAGGATGACGACATGTCTGTTGGGGCAGACCTGCTCCAGCCTGAGGACGAGGAGCCTGAGCTACCAAGCGCAGAGATCCACCTCTTCGCACATGAGCAGGCAGAGCTGCTGACAGCGCAGGCCCAAGAGTTCGTGCGCATTTACGCAGCGCAGCACGCCGTGATGCGCTAGATGACAGCAGCAACGACCGCCGCCGCCGACGCCGCTACAACAGCAGTGGCTACGGCCGCTAGAGCCCACGAGCTCCTCGCAGCCACTGCCAACACGGTTCGTCCATTCGTCCCTGAGGTGCCCCCGCGCAAGAGGGCGCGCTTGCCCGCCACACGGTCCGACGTCCGCCTGCGAGAGGAGGTGCCGGTGGGAGTGACCATGCAATTTCAGATGGCATCCCAGCCACCTTCGCCGTCGATGCACCCAGACGATACCAACCGCCGCACAACCGCCTTAGAGGAGGAGGCCCTGCGCTAGGCCGCCTACCACCTCCTGACTGGCGAGAAGTTGTATGAGAGGGCGCCAAAGGAGGCCTACGAGGAGTCGACCGAGGCATCCTTGTAGGCCATGCTCGTCACAATCGTCGCTCGCGTCCGCCGCATGCTCACCGGTCCCCCAGGCTTCAGCACGCTGACAGGACCCCCATGCTTTGACAGGCCTACTGGTCCTCCGAGATTTGGCCGCTCTTCCTCCATCGGCCCGTTGAGGTTCAGCCGGCCTGCGTCTGCCAGGTCCGGCAAAGCCTACCGCTGTGCGGCAGGCCCACGTTGCCAACCCGAGCATGACTGCTCGACCGACGCCAGCTGTCGCAACCTCACGCACCTGTTGTACGGCAGAGGTGGCAGAGATGACCGATCCGACTCTCGCGCCTTCCCCGCTGCTACCTTTGCCACCTCCGGCACGGGCGCCACAAGCAACCTGCGCGGTGGCCAGCGCACTCGGCACTGCGATGACCGCCGTGCCTGTTGTGCGCTCGGTCATCTGTCAAGAGCCAGGTTGCGACCTGCGCGGCAGGCAGCGAGCTGTCACTCCGTCGCAGCTCAGGCGCAGTCTGCGCAGCGAGCACAGTCTTACGGCCCTGCCGAGACGCGGTCAGTTTGTTACGCCACCCTACCGCTACACCCGAGTCAAAGCTGCCACTCCGCCCTACCGCGACAGTCGCAACCAAGTAGCCACCCCGCCGTACCGCGAGGTGGACGATCGCAAGGACGCCTCGCTGTCCACCACGTACGCCTTCCACGCGCTCTACAATTGGCGGCTAGCGCTCCCTTGCAGCCACTTTGCCAGCGACGGGCCTGGCGGCTCACCTCCCTCCAAGGTGGTCTGCACCAACAGTCGCGCCTTTGACTCCAGGATGGCCGACGTGTTGCAGCCGTCGACGACCTAGCGCGCTGCCACAGGCGTTCTTGCAACCAGCTGCCGCTCCACTCGCAGCTCTGTGCTCAAGTGCATTGGCGCCCCGTCAACTAGTGCGCGTCCGGCAGTTCGCCTACCGCACTGAGCCCGCCGGCAGCCCCAACCCGGTGGACCTCCCTTTCCACCGGCGCCAGCAGGCTTACTACGACCCGCACCTGTATCTGCCACAACGCCTCGTGCTGGACCAGCTCGCGTACGTAGCTTCCCATGCGCAGGACCGCAAGGCCAGGCGTAGATGGCAGCTCACATGCGTGCGCCAGGCTTAGGCCCGCTCGACCCCTGTGCCCCCGCACATCCTGCAAGACGCCTGCGATAGGTGGCGACAGTACCAGGCCCACGCGCGCGTTGCACAGCCCCAGCGTCGGCCTGAGCCCATTCCGCGCCTCACGCGCGACCACGTCGAGCGCGCTGTCGCTGCGCTTCGCATGGCTCCGCATCAGCACAGCGAGGCTCGTACGTACCCGCCCACAGCAGAGCTCGGCGATCTTGCTATGGGCTGCCGCCCGCTCTTGACGCCCATTTACACGAACTAGTTGGACGAGCGGCCCGGCGGCATTGTCTTGGTGGAGCTGTTCGCTGGCATTGCCACTGGGCTGCTGGCCACGCTGCAAGCCGGCATCCCTGTCCATCGATACGTCTACGTCGATCCGGACCCCCAGGCGCAGCAGGTTGCCAGGGGCCAGATGGCGCTTTGCCACGAGCGCTTTCCCGACATCTTCCCCGCTCGCGCCTTTTGTCACGCACAGACAGACTGGCTCATGGACGTCTGTGATATCACCAACGAGCACGTGACTTGCCTTGGCCCGGTGGAACTCATCTTCGCTGGCTGGGAGTGCCAAGGATTCTCAATTGCAAGCCGCGGCGGCGCCCTCAGCAACCCTTGCACGGCGCTTTTCTGGCACCTCCTCCGCATCCTCAACTTGGTTGAGGCGCGCCAGCCGGCTCACTCCCTTGCGTGGGTCCTGGAGCTAGAATGTGGCGATGCGTGACAACGAGCGGGACAACGTCCGTGCCGACTTCAAACTTTGCAGCAGCTACCTCGAACGCAAGGGCGTTGACGCCGCCGCGCAGATTGGTTCCTTTGCCCACCGCATGCGAGCTTACTTCACCAACCTTGTCATGCCAGGCACGCTCGAGGCTCTGGCTGCCGCGCACCCTTGCCACAGCCCACGACCGCAACGTTGACTCTATCCTCAATACCGAGCGGCTGGCCAGCGCGTGACAACTTTGCCCCATCCGTCACAGGCCCAGTGCGAGGTGCTCCGCGACGTCACACGCGCCCTGCCGACGTTGGTCAGTCGCTACGACAGCACAGTCTATGTCGGAGCGGCGCGCTGCATGGTCATTGACCTCTCCTCCGGCTTGTTTGAGCGCCCGCGTGCGGTGGAGATGGAGCGCGCCATGGGCTTCTTGCCGCACCCGACCCAGGTGGATGGCCTCACTGAGGTCAACCGCATTCGGCTGTTGGGGCAGGCCATCGTTGCCAACGTCTTGACTTGGCTCCTTTTGCAGACGCAGGCCTTGACGCCCTTCTACGCGAGGCCCGTCATCCAGAGCAGCCACGCCGTCTGGACAAGCCACTCAATAGCTCCTCTAACGATGACGGCACCGGCCCTACGCCAGGCACCCGCTCGCGATCTCAGCAAGAGGGGCCGGCACGACAGGCCCCGCTTTGTCGCCCGTACCAGGCGCCTCCTGCATCCAGCTCTAACTCTAGTCCGCTGGGGGGGGGGAAGGAGGCGGGAGGAGGCAAAGCGGTTGTCGTTGTGAGACAGCAACAGGCCAACGCGACCAAAGTGAGCCTGTTACCATGGTATGCTATTGCACGGTAAGGTGGCGAAGGCGGCCCGTTACGAGCCCGTGCCTCGCTTTTCAACCAAATACTGATGATTCCGTAACCCACAAATTAAATGTGTATACAACCAACCTTCCGATACAGTCGGCACAAGGACGCCTCTGTTTTTTTTTTCATAACTTACCAAGCTCATTGGCTACAATAGCCACTTTGAAATGAATCGACTTACCAAATAGGCGATTAACAATTAATGAAGATCTTTATATCAGCAAGTAATCTTTATGGTATTTTCTGTTAAATAATTAAACAATGAAAGACAACACACTAGCAGTAGACAATATTCGCGAGTCAAATGCAAGTAAACTAGCATCAAGAATGCGATCAGTAAACTCATACATAAGCAAGGCTAGAAGACAGTGCATATCAATGGCTTCTTGCCTTGGATTCATATATCTTTCAGTAAGCTGTCCAAGAGAGTTGGCCTCGTTTTCGAATGCCGAACTTGAGAGCAATACCTAGCATATGTACATGGAATGAGTTTACGGTTCAACGGCAAGTGCGATGGCATCGCCTACCCAGGAGCTAACCACGTTGGTAGGACCTCGGATAACCAAATCCACCGCCATCTCCCATCATTCCGAATCGCCATCCATCCGAAGAATGTCATTTGGTCATTCATCTAGCATACCACACTTATATGCATATCTAGGCAATTCGCTGCTACCGAGTACAGAAGTCAGCTGGCTGTCAAAGAATGTGTCAGCAAGCTGACCTACGTTGACTTCAGCCTGCTGCTCTCGGCTGAGTCATTATATTGATTATTGTTATTTAAAATCCAGCGGACTGAATATTAAGTAAAGTCTAGCAGACTAAACATAATTAACTGTTCTATTTCAATGAATATCATATCTACCAATATATTGTTTTATTACAATCCCTCCAACTTAAAGTGTTGTCGACTAGACAACACTGATTCACTAACACAAGTTAAGTATTATTTACAATCACGTAAGGCACATGCAACACAAAAGCAGACTGACTCAAACAAAGATAGCAACTAAGTACCCGGCGCTGTGTCTCCTGGGGAGCGAGACCTGAAATTTGACCTTCTTCTCCTGGTGGATGGCCTCCTGAACTTTGGGGGCTTGGATCAGGGTGAACCCAGGGGTGAACGCAGCAGCTGGGCAGTACTCTCTTGCACTGTTTGCAAATTTATGGAGACAGCTCTTTCTTGTGCAGTTCTTTAAGCTGACACGTACATACACTAGCATGCCGGAGGGGTGTTGGATGACAAGGGATAAGGGCACATGTCCTTTGCTAGAAGGGGATGCTGGCTGCCCTTTGGCTGCCTCCTTAGCAGCCAACCTGTCTGCTCTGTCTGACTGAGTCTCCTTCCGTGGGGTGGGACTCCTCCTGCTGAAACTGCCTAACCACTAGAGATCTAGATCTCTTGATGGGCTAGGGTCAAAACCCTCCTCCTCGTTGTCCTCCTCTCCATTGTCTCCTCCTTCCTCTTCCTCGTCCTCTTGTTCCTCTAAAATTTCTGGAATTTCAACCGCTCCCGAGAAGAAGAGTATCCCACTGACCTCCCCTTTTTGGGTGCGGGTGGGGGCTGCTGGGTCCTGACCGCATACAGGTCCTTCTCCCCTTGCTTACTTGCCCATTTGGCTTAAGCATGCTTTCCTTTGGAGAAGGAATCCCTGGCCCTGGTCCTATCCTCCTGTGTCTCCGAGCTCATGCAGTCTCTGACCCCATCCAGTCTTGGGTCCCATGCTGCAATGTGAGGTGGCAGCACTATCTTCCCCTGCAAGTGTGCCAAGAAATCGTCTTCCTCGGCCCCGTCATTGTGCTGGTCCTTGATGTCAATAGTCATCCAGCACCAGTCCGTAGGTTGTAGCAAGAAAGCAAGGTCCGCCCTCTTTAAGGTGCAGGGATACCAGTGCCCCGAGATATCCAACTGACCGATCTCTCTGGCTAAGAACTCCCAGCTTCTTCTCTCCACCTCGTTGTACATTACTTTGAACCGATTGTGGGCTGTAAGGTTATGAATGTGTAGTTTTTATCTTTGTAGTAATTTATATGCATAGAGTGTGATTTTAAAAGAACTTTGGCCTTTATTTCAAGTCATTTGGACAAGTATTGAGAAAGTTATGAATTTTGGAAATTTTTAGTGAGTTTTTAGAGTCACAGATCCGATTTAGTGACAAGGACAGGTCCAGTGACGAAAATTTCGGTTGGAGTCCAGGAAGTAGGACATAGAAACATGAGGGTTCCAGAAACTACGTACAATTATGTAGAGTGCGAAAGTGATCGTGGAGTTTCTAGAAACTTCGTGAGGAGTTAGTGGATTGTGTAGTAGAATATTCTAGAGTGTGATTGTGTGCGTTTGAGTGTGCTAGCTTGTCCAACTAGGCAAGGTCACCTACATGGAAGGAGCCATAGTAGAAGGTTCTGGAGGTACTTTGCTAAAGAGGACACTTAGAGTTGAAGCATAAAAGAGGGGGTCTTGTCTTGTCTAGGGAAGTCTAGTCTAACCTTCTTATCTTGTACACGACTTTTCTTAATCAAGTGAGTTCTTTTCTACTCCTCTCTCATGTAGCCCTCTAACCCTTGCAAGGGTGGCACACCACCAGGCCACTTCACCTTGTGTATGCAACTAGGAAAGGTCCTCGTGCACGCTTCCACTCGCGGGTGAGGGTGCGTGAGTGCGTATGGGCGCACTCCCCGCACCCTTCCCCCTTTCAATAGGGATCCACCCGATGACCCTGTCTGTGCCCCAGATGCCCGGTATTGGCACAGCTTTAGACTCGTTCGTCTAGGCCAGTGCTTTGGCCTCACGGGTTGTAAACCCCACCACCCTGGCATAGTCGTGGTACAGTAGCAGCCCTGTGCTGACCTCTGTGTACTTGTCAAAGTTTTCAGACGTCTCCCCCTCCCGCTGCAGTATGTCCTTCTGCGACTCGCTTCGGCTTCTCTGGGCATACTTGAAGGCTTCCTCCAGAAGGTCAAAGCCCTTGCCCATTACCGTGTAGCGGTAACTTCTAATCCTCCTTTGTTCCTCCTCAGCCTGCTGTTTCCGCCTCTCCTTGGACAACCTTTGCTCCTCTGCCTTCTTGGCTTCCTCTGCAGCCTTTTTGTCCTGCTCCTCCTGTCTCAGCCTGGCCTGTTCCTCCTCCTTCTTCTTCTTCTGAGCCTCTCGCTGCAGTCGAAGTCGCTTTGATTCTCGCAACGGAATGGAGGATGATTCGATGTCGCCATGGAACTCCTGGTACTCAACCTGTGTCTCCTCGGCCCTTCTTTTCCTTTTGACTTCAGACTTTTGAGTCATCCTGCTCA
The DNA here is from genome assembly GCA_009602735.1 of Mesotaenium endlicherianum. NCBI lineage: Eukaryota > Viridiplantae > Streptophyta > Zygnematophyceae > Zygnematales > Mesotaeniaceae > Mesotaenium > Mesotaenium endlicherianum. The sequence goes on from WELA01001907.1 coordinate 258,303, forward strand.
ATCACAAACACAATGGGGTCAGTGTAGTCATGGTATTATGCACGATCGTGGAGGATTTTGGTTTCCATCGACAACAAAATCCATCCAAGGCCTCAAATGGACCAAATTCATCCAAACGGGCTGATTTGGGCTTGAATGGAAATCCATTTGGAAAATTGGTCCAAATGGAAACAATTTAACCCATGTCAGAATGTCAGGGTGTATCGTCTATGGAGGCAAAGTACATTGTGGCCTCACATGCGGTGCAAGAGGCATTGTGGTTGAGAAGAGTCCTGAAGAACTTAGGCTGTGAGCAGCTGAGTCCACAGTGATTTTGAGTGACAGCCAAAGTTGCATTGCATTGGGCAAGAATCATGTAGAGCATGCTAGAAGCAAGCATTTTGACATTCAGTATCATAAGTGTAGACAGTGTGTGCTAGATAGTGTGGAGTTCAAGTATGTCAAAATCGATAAGATGATGGCAGATGCTTTGACAAAAGCTGTCCCTATAATTAAGCAACAATGGTGTGCTGGGATGTTAGGATTAAAAAAATAAGTGAGCGGATGATTAGCCAAAGAGGAAGTGTACAAAACAGGCAGTCCTAAAATAGGCAGTCCTAGCTCTATTTGTGTCACACGTGTGTTCGCACGTGTGATGGTCGACATGTGTGTGTGGTCAATCCATTTCAGTTGACAGTCTGTGAGTGTGTCGATGAGTAGGGTACGAGTGACTGGGATTGTCGATGAATTTGAGGTAGGGAAGCAGTCGTCAGTGTGAATACAGTGATGAGGTAGGGCTGTGTGTAGAAGTACATTTGAGAGAAGAGAAAAGAGTTGAGCCAGAGTAAGTGTGTGCTCCTCTTATTGTCTTGTGGATGCTTTAACGGACTTGCCCGATGGTGTTGATGCAATTTTGGGTAACGCGTGGCTTTCGCAGACGAGTGCCATGTTGGACTACGGTCACCGTACGTGCATTGTTTGCAAGGGACGTCAAAAGATTACTCAACCTCTTTATTCAGGCATTGATTTGCATGGTCCTTTGAAGACTCTTCGTCTGTCCATCAAGCAAGCTCGGCGCTTGGCACAATTGACCTTCATCAAATGCTTACCAAAGGCTGTACCAAGAATCCGTTTTTCCGAGATCACTTTGGTATCGTAGCCAACCCTGTAGGGGTCGTCATGGGCAGTATGGATAAAAGGAAATAACTCTCAAAATATACATTTGATGCGGGGTTTTGAGCGCATTGTGGTCCCAGAAGGCCAAATAAGATATGTGCTTCTATGGGTAGCGCAGGACTCTTCTTACTGGAGTCATCATGGTATCACCTAATTCATTTGTCAGTTGCACCGAGGGTACACGTGGCCGCCCCTCAAAGTTGATGTTGCCGGCAAAAAAAACTAGGCCGGGAATGTGTTGCCAGCTAGGAAGCTGCATCCGTTGGAACTTGCCGGTGGCCCGTGGGAAAGCATTAGTCTCGACTTTGTCGTGGAATTGCCTACCACGCAAAGGGGTCACAATGGGGTATTACCAATTGTGGATCATTTTACCAAGATGATGCACTGTTTGCCCACGAAACCATCACTTGATGCAAAAGAGACTGCGGTTCATCACGGGTTCAAGTTACATGGCATGCCGAAGGGTATTACAAGTGATTGTGGTAGTCAACTTATGAGCCACTTTTGGCAGGAAGTTTGTAAGAATTTTGACACGAAACTGCAGCTGTCAACAAGCTTCCATCGTGAGATCGATGGCCAAACAGAACGTATGAACCGCGTTCTTCAGCAATTTTTGTAAACCCCTTTTAAGACAATTGCAATACCCTCCTCTCAGAGTTGTAGAGTTTGCCGTCAATAATGCTTACCGAGAAAGTGTTACGGACACGCCTTTCTTCCTTAAGAATGGACGACACCCGCATGATCCTCTCACATGGTGAGATAGGGGAGTCATAAAAGTTCCAAGTGCATGCCAACTTGTCCATTCTCTGTAAGAGATGCGCAAACACGCAAAGTTGACCTTAGCCGCTGCCCGGGATTGGCAGAAAACGTTCCCTGTCACGCATAGGAAAGAGTTGAGTTTTGAGGTTAAAACAAAGCATTTGCATCTTAAGCACCTAAAAGAGCGCAAGCTTCGGCCTGGCTAGGTAGGCTCTTTTAGGCATCTGTTATGGCACAGTTTGGCCCTGTTGCATACCAACTGGGGTTACCAAAGTCAATGGGACGTATGCATCCAGTGCCTTTTATCAATGTACTAAAGCTCTTTAGATCTGATGGCCGCTCTCAGCCACAGTTACCGGAGTTGGAACTCAAACAAGATGATATAGCGTGGGACGTGGAAGAAGTCTTAGGACATGGCTACTACACCCGTCATAAGCCTCCACGAGTGGGACTTTTGAATAAGTGGCTAGAATAATTAACCGATCGAGGGGTTCGTATGAACCGCAGGATGCAATCCTTCATCATTATAGTGACTTGATTCAGCAGTATTGAACAAACGCAAAGCTGCCATACCATGTTCGCCCGACCTTGTGATTTTTCCGCTCACTACTGCAAGCATTAAAATCCATCATTTTTTGTTATAAGACTAGGGAATGGCGCGCCCATCACTGAATAACCTTGCATGAACTTTGAAAAGTAATTAGGGTTTAGGGTTGTAATGCTCGGCCTCCGTCTTTGAATAGAGAAGGATATGAACAAACTTACCAGACTACGATCTAAGTACATCGTGCTTTGGAATGTAACCGGTGCATTGGAAACTCCAAAACTTAGGACCTTATATTGGGAGTGCCCAGATCGAGCGAGGAAAATACTTGTGCGGCGGAGACAATATATCATTGTGCAGCTTAGATCTTGTGGGGAAGTGGAGTATACGCTCCGCTTCCGAGCAAATTGTTGTAAACGCATCAATGTAGATTGGTGTAAGACACTTGTGCATTTCCCTAAAACAAGACAAGTGTGCGTAAACTGTACACCCTTTGGATCATGCAATTGAAAGCGCAAGAACATGCAAGCATGGATGCACTCGAGTTTTGTAAACTTGACAAAGCTCTACACTTTCATATCGTCTCCGCGTACCACATGATATCAAATATAGTTGTCCACTATAAACCTGTGAGGGGATTTGCAATAAGGCGAGACAAAACGCATCGTAGAGCCCCGTGCAAAATTGATGGATCTCGGTATTCACATCCACAGGAACGTTCATTATCTGGGCCACTAGAATGCAAATTTTTTGACATAAGCTTTGATGGTCCCTGTGTGTTTGAGGGTGTAAAACTTCTCTCGAGCGACCTTGGAAGGGTTATGACGCCCAAACTACGTAACGTGCGAGAGAACGTTCGCGAGTCGTTGAAGTGCTCAACAGCCGGCCACCTTGGTTGTGCTAGATCTTCGACATAACATGTACATTGTGTCACGTTTTCTTGTTATATAGCACAATCTCAACAATTATTGCGGTGGATTGCGGTGGATTGCGGTGGATTGCGGTGGATTGCGGTGGATCGCGATGGCAAGCGGGTGGATTGCGTGCTTGTTGTTTTTCAACGACCCACTGACGCCCGAATCCTTGTGTGCAAAATTCCGTATGCGTGCAAAGATGTTGCTGACGTCTTTGTCCATTACGGACTTCCACACTCAGCCGTCGATGAACACATCTCGCTTTAAAGTAGGCTGCCGCGGTCTCCGCGGACGGGAATTACCAGGAATTCTTTGCAAAAAGCTGCTAATGGGTTATCACTGCTAGAAGACCTATGCCACGTTTAATTCTATTTTCGAACATAAGTGGTCCATTTGAAGTGGAGTGTGTACGCGTTTGCTTCTTAATACGTGCCATGTAATGAAACAGCCAATCATAGCAGACAAAAAGCTTAGGGAGGTGTGACTGGGTAAATTGAAGGGTGATAGAGTAGGCCGGTCCACGGTGCCTGTTAGGCCGCGGCCTAGGGTCAATACCTAGAAAGAGTTAGTTAAGCCAGGTGGTTTTCGATAAGAGCGGCGCCCCAAAGGCCTGTATTGGGCAGCGGTGTATTGGGCAGCAGTGTATTGGGCAGACGGTGATCAGGCAGGATAAGAAATGTCACCTTATTTCTCTCCTACCCGGCACACCCTCCGAATGATCCTAGACACTGTACGCTTAGTTTTGGTGTCGTAATGATGTGCTTCTCTCCCTCCGTTACGAAATAGAGTCTAACATATTTCAAAATGCCATCACTTATGCGCATAAGAACAAAGAAATCCATTGAGGAAGCAACTAATCAAAGCCATGATGTGAGTCCATCCAAAAAAGTAACGAGTGAGGCCATGGGTAAGTCTTTGGCCCACCTTTGAAGATTGAAAAAGGCAAATATATTTAAAGGCGTTATTGCGGCGGGCATACTTTGCGCTCTAAGAGCAGAAGATATCTTCCAAAAAAAAACCGGGTCCAGTGAACTGTCAATATGTAACTTCATGATGTGAAATAAATGTCAACAAATGAAAGACGGAGTGCAAAAGCTTATAAAGGCTTCATGTGGATGATTGAACATCTTGCGAATAAGTTTAAAAAGGAATATTGAAAAAACTCGTTGCGTTCCTGATATAAATTGGTGGTGCGAATATATCGCACATCAGCGAGCGTGTTCAACACCCTTGCGCCAATTTTTGCTGTCCGAAATCTGGCCAGCATGAGTTGCTTGTAGTGACAGCACAATGGAGATGCAAGATTTGTGGCATTTATAGTTGGTGTGCATGCTGGCAAACTTATTCCCAATATGGGCAATGAGAACAGGAGTCATCCGCACATGAGGGCCTAGTTTCATGGCAAAGGAGATAAAACACCTCAAAATTGACATTGTTAATGAACTAAAGGACTCTAGTGTCGCATAAAAGCGTATGTTGGGGAAAACACACATTCCGTATCAAAGGCCGTCTTGATGTGGCCAGGAGGTCAGGACGAGCGCATCCCAGAAGTAGTTTGAGGTGATTCTAGGTTTCTGAAGCAATCAAAAGCAAGAGAAAGATTCGAGAGAGTGACTTTAAAACCAAAAAGCACCGGCCCCATGTGAATGTCGAAAAGGCAGGTCGGATTCATTCTCTTTCATTCAAGTCATATGAATAGGCCAGTATTTTTCTGGTATGGTCAGACTTTAATTTGCATGCATTTAGGTTTGTGTCCATGCAACATCACCTCCTGCATGGCCTCAGCAAATAACACGCCTCTTCATAGATGAACCGTGGTAACATCACCGAGAGATGCTGGCAAATACATCTATTTCGAGGCAACTGAAACCATTCTCTGAGGGAGCAAGTTTAATTATGCAGGCTAGGTCACACATGAATCTCTGCCACGCACCGTTGACCACTTTCACATCACACTTTCTCGCTTCACAAACATGCAGCCCGGCTGCCTCTCCCCTGGCAGAAAAAGCACAAGAGGTGTACGCACTATCTCGCAGTGAGTTGCTCCAGTGGACAGAGCCAGGGGGTCAATATTCAATAATTGGCAAGTACCAAAGAGAGGCAGCAGTGCGCTGCCAGCTGTGTCCTCAGATCAATGTGAGTGTCCGATGGCGATTGCGGTACAGAGGAGCCCAAACACGAGGAATGGCTGCGACCTCCCCTGCTCACCCCATACCCACGTCACGCAAATAAATTCCAAAAGTTTCTCCTTGACCTTCCTTCTGGACATCTGCGGGCCTCCCCCACACTGACTTTGAGTGAGAAAGGGACAAGCAGGAGGAAGGGTATGGCAGAGCAGGGCAGTCCACAACCTGTTCAGCTGATGGCTGCCCCGCTACCCGCTATGGTATGTCTACTGGTAGCAATGAAGATCAGTAGCGTGTAGACACAGATATACTGGCTACATATCATGCTTCTGTTCACATGTGCTGTATACACGCACACACACGCGCGCGCGCATACACACACACACAGAGAGAGGGAGAGAGAGAGAGAGAGAGAGAGAGAGAGAGAGAGAGAGAGAGAGAGAGAGAGAGAGAGAGAGAGAGAG
>WELA01001907.1:285974-349777 GCA_009602735.1 Mesotaenium endlicherianum
TACCCCTAGGTCAAATACGTGACCGGCTGAATGCGGCAGGAATTGCTGCTGCAGGAGGGAGAGGGATTGTTGAGGACACTACTCAGCAAGTAGATGCCAATGCAACTGCTGCATTTGCTAATCTACCACCCCAAAGTGTAGACTTGGGAGCATTGTTCGTTCAGATGCAGTCGCAAATGGCGACCATGTATCAGTCCCAGCAGGAGGACAAAAGAATCATAATGTCCCTACTGCGGGACAGAGACCAACTGGGGTCTCACACCACTAGTGGTGGTGGCCGAGGGCCTAGTAAGCCCAAGCCGAAACCTCCCCAGGACTATGATCCTGAGGGAAACAGAAAATATTACCTGATCAAGTTTCTCGCGGATGTTGAGCAGTGGCTGGAGAACTACCCAGAACTGCAAGATTACGAGAAGGTCAGGCACACCGGTGCGCTACTGAAAGGCAGTGCCGCAGACTGGTGGCTTTACTGGAAGGAAGAGCGTAAGGCTCGGCAACTCGGTGACCCTACGTGGGTAGAGTTTGTCGAGAAGTTGCATGAGAAGTTTGATGTCATCAACCAGCAGGAGAAAGCTATCTATGCGATGATCTCCCTGACACTGAAGCAGACCACTTCAGTTGCTGAGTTTGCTCAAAAGTTCCAAGAGAACATGATGAAGCAGCCTGATTTGCCAGAACGGTATAGGATAGCATACTTCAGGTATGGCTTGAAATCCGAGGTCTCTGGTCATTTTGCTGAGAAAAAGTATGAGAAACTGGCTGACTTGATCCAGGATGCTGACGCCTGGGATCAGCAGCAGTTCAATCACAAGCGCCAGAGTAACGCTTTGGTGTCTAAGATTGTCAAAAAGCCCCACGGTTCCTACAATGCAGTTGAAGGAGACCAGGCTGAGGATAATCAGGGTGATGAATATGAGTATGAGTACAATGCTATTCAGTCTAGAGGTAGAGGTGGTCCCTCTCGAGGTGGCTATGGAAGGGGTGGTGGTAGGACTAAGCCGAGACCAGCCTCAGCAAAATCTACTTGCTACCATTGTCAGCAGAAAGGCCACTACAGAGAACAGTGTCCGGTCAAGCACCTGCCTAAGGTCGAGAGAAAAGACCAGCCTTTAAAAGACAGCAACAGTCAGTAATCCAGTCTACTGACTGTGAGGATGCTAGAGATAGTGAGTCGTCACTAGCTGCCCTCGTAGCAGGTATTATGGGTCCTGCTGAACTGGATTCACTATGCATGCCTGACAACCAGATAAAGGAGACCATCAGCAATATAGACGTCCAGAGAGTGCACACTCTGGATGCTCTTGTTCCACCTGATGTCCAACATTTCTTTGCTACGTCAGGAGAACAATGCGAAAGTCAGGAAAAGACAGTCCCCCCTATCCTACTGCATTGCATGATTGCAGGTAGGAAGGTGAGGGCATTTGTTGACGGAGGGGCGTCACATACTTTTATCCACAAGGACTTAGTTAAGCGGCTAAGGCTGCCTACTGTCACCCAAGGGAATAGAAAAATATTCCTTGGAGATGCCTCAAGTATCCCGGGAGGAGTTATAACCAAACCTATTGAGGTCCAGTTAGGTTCTGGCATTGCAGTTCTAACGTAGTTGAGAAGCCCTTTAAAAAAATGTGGAAGCCATCATGGCCTGGTCAACCGGGGCTACCTTTGCTAAAAGGAAGAACGTCTTAAGTCCTTTAAGAAAACGACGCGCATCAGACCCTGGGCCACCTTGAAGCTTTTCAGGCGGAGAGGGCTTGTAGGAAGGTCAGTGCCGAGGCCTGCCCAAGATTGGCACGTGGAATGGGCTAAGTGACGTCGCCAGCGGTCCCCCCCGTGTCCGTCCCCCACTAGGCAACCTACAAGTAAGAATAAAGAGTGGGGTGAGATTCCATCCTGGGAATAAAGCGAATGACTACCTCAGTTGATTGGCTTCAACGAGCGACATACGGTCCTTGGTACGATTAGGAACGTCGAACAAAGTGCTTAGAGCTATGGTCATGGTGTAATTGTTATAAGTAAGCTTGAAGACGGCTTATTGTGCGCTTGACATCGGAGTGCCCAAGTTCCGGGTGCACACTGAGCACCAACTGGTGCGTATAAGAGGCTTGAGGATCACCAAGACGGAGCCGTCTGCCATCACATGACGTACTTGGCCCTCCATGTAGACAGAATAGCGGCTGCGTTTGAGGACGCAGACGCGCTCCCTCAAAGGTGTCATGCGTCATCTGCTACGTGAGATATACTGAAGTCGAGTCAAATTGTCACGTCCTTTGAACCTCGCAGCTCGGTGTCTTGCTCCTCTGCTGCAGCCATGGCAATGCGCCATGCATGTTGTGACAGTGACGACGTCAAGGTTGATGAGCCCCGCAAGCTGAACGTTGCCGTCGACGGTGAAGGCTAGAAATGTCACCGCGTGCCTGGCCATCGACTCGTCCTCCTCGTGGCGGCCATTGAGAGGTCTCTCAACGATGGCTAAGGTTTATGGCTGATGGTGGTGCACGTCAAATTTGTAATCGTGGAGTATGAGTGCCTATCGCATGTACTCGCTAGTGAGGCGCCCTGAGATCATGAGCCACTTGAGTGGCTGGTTGTAATGCATCAATTCATTATTTATTTAATCAATTGCACACACACATATCACTAAATAAATAATATGTCAATCTACTCACATATGCGAGTCCATCCAAATGAATATGTATCAATAGAATGGGAGTTTACTCACTTTGTCAAAAAGGTCAGCCGAATGATTTTTGTATCATATTGTAGTTTGCTGACTTTGTCGAGGTCAGCAAGATGACATTTTGTATCAGAGTATAGGTTGCTGAGATTATTTGTGTAAGTATAGAATATAATATCAACAGGCTGATATATAGTAGCTTGTATAAAAGTAGCAAGTATACTTGGACTCAGTACGATGAGGATAGATATATTTGTTTAGATGATTATCTGTAGATTTGGCACATGTGACCGTAGTATACTGAAAGTCGGGAGGTCGACTAAGATTCGGTAAATTGATGTCGTACCAGTGTGGTCAAATCCTGCGTAGGCGGAGCCGTCGTTAGTCAACTGAACAGTTAAGGCTTCAATCAACCGACCAATTGATATGGTCGTTACACCTAGATCCGTGCGTCCCAACTTAACGGGTTTCCCATGAGACGGCGTACCTTGCGCCGTGGTCAACCAGGTGGTCACTAGGTACATAGCAGGCCGAGATCTCGTGATCCCTCATTCTGGACAGTAGGCTTTACAGTCGGATTTCAACTTGCAAACCATGTGTGCACTTTTGGGTTCGTTATTATGACCAGCTTTCACGAAAATTGCCATGGCATCTTCATGTGTGCTTCAGATCAAGCAAACTAGGGCTTTTTGAAAAGATCTTATCAGCATGCATCCGTTGCTAGTAAGTTTGCTCAATTTGGATAAGTATTGACAGAGTTATGTCTTCTGACATTTCAGGGTCACTTAGTGGACAGATTCCATGGTTTGCATCTAAGTCCGTGGCATGTGTTTTAGCTACATTAAGGTCATCTGAATGAGAGCGCCTTCGCTATTCAATCCTTAAATGTTGTGTACGTGCTAATACATGCTTGTATGCGTGGTAGGCAAGAGGCCATGAGTTTCTAAAGGAGAAGCTCTAGTCCTCAAGTTAGCCCCTTTCTTGTGCCTTGTGTTAGTGTGCAACTATGGCACACTATGTTAAGTGGGTCAAGGGGTATATATGAGTAAACGGAATTAATCATAAGGGCAAAGATCGCTTTCTAATTTTACACGCTTCCACCTATCTCTGATCTTATATATTGTCTTAAATAAGCAAAACTTATTTCACTGGTGGTTGCCGACAAGGCAGAAGGAGGCCCCGTATAAGTAGTGTTGGAAGTGCACAATAGCCCATACTACTGCAAGGCACTCACCCTCATCAGACTCGTACTTACCCTCCACGTGGTTGTTGCTGCGGCAAGCGTAGGCCACCACATACTCCACGTCGTCATGCTCCTTGACTAGCATCGCTTCTAGCCCCGCCTGCAACCAGGCCTTGTGCAGGATGAGGGACTTGATGTGGTTGGGCCGCCCCAGCACCAAGATTCTCAGCAGTAGCTCCTTTAGTTTGTCAAAGACCGCCCGTTGCTCCATGTCCTTAACATAAGCGACCCCCTTCTGCAGCTGGTCGTTGAGACGCATAGCGAACTTGTTCAAACGTGGCACAAATCGTTGGCAATAGTTGGCCAGCCCCAAAAAAGCTCTCAACTTGGAAATGTGCATAGAAGGCAAGGTGCCCGTGATGGCTAAAAATATTGGCTAACTCGGGTGCCGACCCGTTGGCGGAGAGGAGATGCCCCAAGTACTCCACCTCCCTTGTGCCAAACGTGCACTTGCCTGTGTGACACTTGAGCCCAACGTCAGCCAAACACTCTTGCAATATCGGATGTGCTCCACACACTCCTTGAACGTTCCGTTGAAGACGCACAATGTTAATGTAACACCAAGCAAAGAAAAACCCTGCCAGCTCGTTATGTATGACTTGCTGGAAGATGATGGGCGCGTTCTTGAGGTTGAATGGCATTGTCTTTCATTGCTATAGCATGTTCGTGTCCCAGAACACCGTCTTGTGCCTTGTCTTCATTTGTAATAGGGTTTTAGTTGAAGCCCTGCCTCAAGTCCAAAATGGGGAATTATGTGCAATTGCCCATGTTGTCAAACATCTCGTGAGGTATAGGCATGTAATAGCGGCCTTGCTTTGTGACTTCATTTAGCGCCGGATATTTGTCGCACACCCTCTTCTCTTACCATTGTCCAAAGAGATCCTTCTTTGTTGGCATTGCTGCAGGGGCGGCGTAGTCCACATTTGACTCCTCAATAAGTCCCGCCTCTTGCAACTTGCTAGCTCTAACGTCCCCTAGGCCGTTCTTGAAGTTGCTAAGATAGCACCTCTTTTTAGAGACGGCTCGTCTGCCGTGAGAGGAAGCTTTGGAAGGGTGCCCTTGTAGACCTTAAGCCTCTTCATGCTGCTTGTAAAGTTGACGCTGCGTCTTGCGTTCAAGAGCGCCGTCAGGTGCGCAGCCTGTGACTCTGTCAGCGTCCCCCCCAGCTTCCACGTAGGGGTGGTTAGAGGCTTCCTGCCCTGCTAGTGGCGTCTTCTCCTCGGCCACCGCTGCGAGTTTTCCTCTGCTACCTGCCTGAGGACAGGAAATTTAAAGAAGGAGACCTGTTTTCTTTGAGCCGGTGGAACTCCTTCGTTCTTCTTCCATCCCCTCAACGAACCAAAGCTAGAGCGAGAGTCGTAAGAGTCACCGATCCCTGGAGGTGGCGAGGGATTACGAGAAGGCCTTGCACGCTATAGATGAGGATGAAGTCTGGAAGGTTTTGGGGTGGTAGAATCCTCCTTCGGTCCCGGTATGTCATCCTGGACCTCAAAGTGGCAAGGCTTCTCCGATTGGCGAGCCGTCGCGTATAGAGGGGTCAGTACCTGGATGCCCCGCGGGACCCACGTGAGAATGTTGGCGTCGACGGCCTGTTCCTAAGAGTCGTAGCCGCTTAACCTCGTTGAGGTTGTCCACCTGTGTGAGGTGAGGAGGGAACCCCATAGCGCGCTTCATCTCCAATACGCGGGGTTGCTCATATATGTATGTAGAGAGGTCAAGAACCATGCCTCGAGTTGTGGCAATGAATTTTGAACGCCTCACTGTCAATATGGCTCACATAGGTGGGAAGAGCAACACAGATCTCGCCGACCACCTCGCACTGGACGTAGGATGGGTGCGGCATATGAGCCTCCGATTGCGCCAAATGCTAGTCCTCTAAGATAGCGTTGACGAAGTATTGGTGACAATTACGAGCAACGGCTAGGGCCTCAATGGTGCCAAGAAGCGCGAGGTTGGTGAAGTTCGCTTGGAGTTGGTGGACGAAGCAATCAATATGTGTCGCTTCAATGACGGCCCTCCAACCAATGTAGCAGCTGCAGAGGTCAAAGTGGTTGGGGGCCGACGTGGACAGCCACGTTCTCCTCGATCGAGGCTAGCGTATGAGGCAACTAGTGGTCCTCAAACAGGTTGAGAATGCAGATAAGGTGCCAGATGAGTGCCATGCAAGGATTGCTGGGGGCTCCTCCAACATCGACGATAGAAAAAACCTAGCACTCCCAATCACTGATGACAAGGTCAACTGGATGGAGGCAAGCGACATGCTCGTTTGGAACGTCTTGAATATCCATAAGCCAGTTTGTCAGTTGTAATGAATCAGTATACTGGTCGATATAATATTTATTTAAATAATATAGTTAAATAAGTTCAGCCTGCTGAACTCTAGTTAACAATCAGTCTGCTGGACTTTATACTTAATATCAGTTTAATGACTTGGCCGGAAGTAGCAGGCTGAGGCCACCTTAAGTCAGCTTGCTGACACATTCTTTGACAGCCGGCTGACTCCGTACTCGGTAGCAGCGAACTGCCTTGGTATGCATCTAAGTACGACATGCTAGATGAATGGCCAGATGACATCCCTATGATGGATGGCGATTCGGGATGATGGGAGATGGCGGTGGATTTGGTTAACCGAGGTCCTACCAACGTGGTTAACTCCCGGGTAGGCGGTGCCATCGCACTGACCGTTGAACAGTAAACTCATTCCATGTACATACGCTAGACATTGCTCTCGAGTTCGGCATTCGGAAACGAGGCCAACTCTCTTGTATAGCTTACTGAGAGAGATCTGAATCCAAGGCGAGAAGCCATTGATACGCACTGTCTTCTAACCTTGCTTATGTATGAGTTTACTGATTTGCATTATTGATGCTAGTTTACTCGCATTTGACTTACGAGTATTATTCACTGCTAGTGTATTGTCCTTTGCCGTTTAACCAGTTAACGGAAATTACCATAAAGATTACTTGCTGATATAAAGATCTTTATTAATTGTTAATCGCCTATTTGGTAAGTCGATTCATTTCAGTGGTATCGGAGCAGTTATCACAGTCTTCTTTGTATGGTAAGGACAAGGTCTCAAACTAGCAACTCCCGAGACATGGAGAACCAGGATAACGAGAATGTCGAAAACCAGGCGGAAAGCCATGTAGCGGGAAACCGTACCTATTCGGAAGCAGTAGCGGATACTGCAGCTAGGGAGGCTGCAGATGAGGCAGCTGCTATTGCCTCAGTCGCAGCTCAGCAAGCTGAGGAGGAGATAGCCAGACTAGAAGCTGAACAAGTAGCAAAGGCCGCTGAAGATATACAAAGGAGGGAAGGACAGCCAGCTGACGAGCGCACTGTTGAAGAACTTATGGCATCAAGGGCCAATGTTCTGAACCCACCTCCTGCCGTACAACTCAATGTACCCCTAGGTCAAATACGTGACCGGCTGAATGCGGCAGGAATTGCTGCTGCAGGAGCAAGAGGGATTGTTGAGGACACTACTCAGCGAGTAGATGCCAATGCTGCTGCTGCATTTGCTAATCTACCACCCCAAAATGTAGACTTGGGAGCATTGTTCGTTCAGATGCAGTCGCAAATGGCGACCATGTATCAGTCCCAGCAGGAGGACAAAAGAATCATAATGTCCCTACTCCGGGACAGAGACCAACTGGGGTCTCACACCACTAGTGGTGGTGGCCGAGGGCCTAGTAAGCCCAAGCCGAAACCTCCCCAGGACTATGATCCTGAGGGAAACAGAAAATATTACCTGATCAAGTTTCTCGCGGATGTTGAGCAGTGGCTGGAGAACTACCCAGAACTGCAAGATTACGAGAAGGTCAGGCACACCGGTGCGCTACTGAAAGGCAGTGCCGCAGACTGGTGGCTTTACTGGAAGGAAGAGCGTAAGGCTCGGCAACTCGGTGACCCTACGTGGGTAGAGTTTGTCGAGAAGTTGCATGAGAAGTTTGATGTCATCAACCAGCAGGAGAAAGCTATCTATGCGATGATCTCCCTGACACTGAAGCAGACCACTTCAGTTGCTGAGTTTGCTCAAAAGTTCCAAGAGAACATGATGAAGCAGCCTGATTTGCCAGAACGGTATAGGATAGCATACTTCAGGTATGGCTTGAAATCCGAGGTCTCTGGTCATTTTGCTGAGAAAAAGTATGAGAAACTGGCTGACTTGATCCAGGATGCTGACGCCTGGGATCAGCAGCAGTTCAATCACAAGCGCCAGAGTAACGCTTTGGTGTCTAAGATTGTCAAAAAGCCCCACGGTTCCTACAATGCAGTTGAAGGAGACCAGGCTGAGGATAATCAGGGTGATGAATATGAGTATGAGTACAATGCTATTCAGTCTAGAGGTAGAGGTGGTCCCTCTCGAGGTGGCTATGGAAGGGGTGGTGGTAGGACTAAGCCGAGACCAGCCTTAGCAAAATCTACTTGCTACCATTGTCAGCAGAAAGGCCACTACAGAGAACAGTGTCCGGTCAGGCACCTGCCTAAGGTCGAGAGAAAAGACCAGCCTTTAAAAGACAGCAACAGTCAGTAATCCAGTCTACTGACTGTGAGGATGCTAGAGATAGTGAGTCGTCACTAGCTGCCCTCGTAGCAGGTATTATGGGTCCTGCTGAACTGGATTCACTATGCATGCCTGACAAACAGATAAAGGAGACCATCAGTAATATAGACGTCCAGAGAGTGCACACTCTGGATGCTCTTGTTCCACCTGATGTCCAACATTTCTTTGCTACGTCAGGAGAACAATGCGAAAGTCAGGAAAAGACAGTCCCCCCTATCCTACTGCATTGCATGATTGCAGGTAGGAAGGTGAGGGCATTTGTTGACGGAGGGGCGTCACATACTTTTATTCACAAGGACTTAGTTAAGCGGCTAAGGCTGCCTACTGTCACCCAAGGGAATAGAAAAATATTCCTTGGAGATGCCTCAAGTATCCCGGGAGGAGTTATAACCAAGCCTATTGAGGTCCAGTTAGGTTCTGGCATTGCAGTTCTAACTGAAACGCTTACATTTGAGGTACTCAACACTGGCTTTTATGATCTCGTGCTAGGCAGGTCCTGGCTTAATAAACATCAAGCTGAAGTGTGTTGGAGCAGAGGTGCAGTTAAAGTGAGACGAGCCAGTGATGGGCAGACTGACTTGGCACCCAGCAGTGCTCTTCCTCTTGTCCTGTGTGGATGGCAAATGAAGGAAAAGAAGAGGCTTCCAGAAGGATGCAAGTTGCTGAATGCAATGGAGTTCGTCAAAAGCTGGAACCAGAAGGAAGACAGAATGTTCTGTCTGCTGCTAAGAGAGGTACCTCCTCAACCTGAAGAAGTGGTTGAGAAAAAGGTACACCCCCCGGAACACCCTACTGCTGCAAACATTGTTGCTCAGTACACGGATGTGTTTAATATGCCTCCAGGACTACCCCCTAAGAGATAAGTAGATCGTAGGATTTATTTATTACCTGGTAGCCAGCCACCCTGGCAACGCACGTATGGCTTGTCTTATTTGGAGAGTGAGGAGTTGAAAACACAGATTGCAGAGCTGGAGGAAAATGGTTACATTTCTCCCAGTAAATCACTGTACGGCGCACCTATCCTATTTGTTAAGAAAAAGGATGGCAGTATGCGGATGTGTGTGGATTACAGAGCCCTGAACAGAATTACAGTAAAGAACAAGTATGCTTTACCCAGAATCGAGGACTTGCTTGATACCCTGTCTGGCGCTAAGGTGTTCAGTAAGATAGATCTCAAGAGTGGTTATCATCAAATCAGAATTGCTGAGGGGGATGAACACAAGACTGCTTTCCGCACACGTTATGGACACTATGAGTTCAACGTGATGCCATTTGGACTGACTAATGCTCCTGCTACCTTTATGGGTGCTATGAATGACATTTTCAGACCTTATTTGGATAAGTTTGTGCAAGTTTTCCTGGATGATATTTTAATTTTCTCTAAAGATGAAGCTCAGCACACTGAACACTTAAAGAAAGTGCTGGACACTCTGCGGAAAAATCACTTGTATGCTAAAATGAGCAAGTGTGATTTCTTTAAGGAAAGTATTGAATTCTTAGGCCACGTTGTCAGTAAAGAGGGCATCAGTGTGGATCCTAAGAAAGTCCAGACCATAAGGGACTGGCCAGTACCACAGTCTGTCTCTGAAGTTAGATCCTTCCTCGGGTTGGCTAACTACTATAGGAGATTTATTGAGAATTATTCCACAAAGGCCAGTAAACTGACTGACCTTACTAAGAAAGACATCGGGTATGTGTGGGGGGAAGAGCAGCAGGCTGCCTTCCAGACCCTTAAAGATGCCCTTTGTTCTGCCCCAGTGCTAGCCGTGTATGACCCCAGCAAACCGGTGCAGGTGGTTACTGATGCCTCTGATTTTGCCATGGGTGCTATTTTGTTGCAGCCTGCTGACAAAACCACAAAGGATGGTAAGGTACGGCAGGAGTGGCATCCTGTGTTGTATGAGTCTATGAAATTTAATCCAGCGGAGATTAATTACTCAGTGCATGATAAAGAGCTGCTAGCTATCATTCATGTACTCAAACAGTGGAGAGCATACTTACATGGTAAAGCTTTTAAGGTGATTACAGATCATCTAGCTCTGACCCACTTTCAGAAGAAGTCCAAGCTGTCGAGGAGGGAGAACCGCTGGAGCCAGATGCTGGAGCAGTTCCAAGTCCAGATCGACTACAAACCAGGGAAGTTGAATCCTGCTGATGCACTCTCTAGAAGACCTGACTTGCAAGAAAGGAACTTTAGTCAGCATGCTGTAGATAAAGTCCTGTGTGCACTCACTTCACTAAAGGTGAAAAAGTCCTTCCTTGAACAACTTAGGAAAGCCTACCTTTCTGACCCAACATTTGAGCCCAGCCCCACTACTGGTGTGTGTCGTGCTACTGCACTCGGGTATAAGCTCAAGGGAGGGGTCTGGGTGACTGAAACCACTTCAGGCAGGCTGAAGCTGGTCATTCCTAATAACTTGGAAATAAGGTCTCTCTTACTGAGTCAAGCTCATGACAGTCTCCTGGGTGGACATTTGGGGCAGGCCAAAACTGTTGGCAAACTGGCAAAACATTATCATTGGGAGGGGTTACCCCGGGAGGTCTTGAAATATGTCAAGTCCTGTGACCAGTGTCAGAGAAATAAGTCTCGGCACACACCACCCGGAGGTCTCTTGCAACCGCTACCCATCCCAGCGGGACGCTGGGAAACTATATCCATGGACTGGGTGGTCTCACTACCAAGAACTGCCAACGGGCATGATTCAATACTGGTAGTCGTGGATAAACTGACAAAAATGGTCATTTTTATCCCCACAACTGTCAAAGTGACTGCACTCGAAACAGCGAGACAGTTTTACAACCATGTAGTATGCCAACATGGGCTCCCTTCTAATATCATCTCAGACAGAGACTCAAAATTCACCTCTAAGTTCTGGAGAGCTTTAATGGGGTTAATGGGAGTCAAACAGCTGCTCAGCACAGCAAACCACCCTCAGACTGATGGGCAGACTGAAAGAACTAACCGAGTTCTGCAGGAGGTGCTGAGAGCATATATTAACCAAAAACAAGATAATTGGGATGACCTGTTGCCTCAAATTCAGTTTGCGGTCAACAGTGCGGTGCACGCGTCAACGGGCAAGACTCCTTTTGAACTCAGCCTGGGTAGAGTCCCTAAGTCTCCTCTAGATGTGCTAGGGGAATCTTTAACTCACCCTGAAGGGATTGACAACCCGGTCTCCCTCCAGTTAACTCAGGAGTTTGCTGACACCCTGTCAGAAGTCCAACGAAACTTGCACAAGGCCCAAGAAAACCAACAAAAATACGCTAATCAACACCGTCGGGAACTGACATTTTCCAAGGGGGATTTAGTCAAACTGCATTCTCAGCACCTGTACCTCCCTGGTGTGGTCAAGAAAAAGCTTGGCCCTGTCTGGGTCGGTCCATATTCGGTGGTCCGTCGTGTCGGTCAGAATGCTTACAAACTGAACATGTCAGCTGACTACAAGGGTCACCCGGTCTTTAATGTCTCCTTCCTGGAACCATACATCAAAGGTGATACACTGTTCACAGGTCGGTTACCTGTCCAACCGGGACCGGTCCCCGCTGTCCGGGACGGCGACCCTGAGGAATATGAGGTCGATGAGATTTTAGACGCTCGCTCGGTCCGTCGATCGTCTAAATATGTCATGAAGTACCTCATCCGATGGAAGGGTTACGATGCCTCTGGGGACACTTGGGAATTTAAAGACCAGCTGACCAATGCCAAAGGGGCGTTGAAACGGTTCCACCTTCGGGCGGCTGGGGCACCGCCCTAACTGTCCCTTCAGTAGACATGGGAAGGTGACAGGAGGTCCTGTCTCCATATAAGTTGGAGGGGGATGTGACAGTTAGTGACAGTTGTGACAGGCAGCCCACCTTTAAAATTAAGTTGGAGGGAGTGGTATTCTCTGATCACCATATTACACACTCAACCTGCGCTCACACTCACTTGCTCTCTAACTCAATTTTCCCTTATATTCACTCACACCAGGTATTCCACACTAGGAACTCTCCCGATCGCGTTCCTCTTCATCAAGGGCACTCAGTAGCGGCAAAATATCATGACTTCACTAACTGCATTGTGTTTATGATTGAGCAGGATGACTCAAAAGTCGGAACTCAAGAGGAAGAGAAGGGCGGAAGAGGCACATGCAGAATACTTGCAATTCCGTGGAGACATCGAATCATCTTCCATCTCCGCTCGGGAATCACAACGACTCCAACAACAGCGGGAGGCACAGAAGAAGAAGGAGGAGGAGGAACAGGCCAGACTGAGGCAGGAAGAAATGGACAGAAAAGCTGCAGAGGAGGCTAAGAAAGCAGAGGAGGAGAGGCAAGCTGAGGAGAAGCGGAAGCAGCAGGCTGAAGAAGAAGAACAGAGGAGAATCAGCAGCTACCGCTACACGGTGCTGGGCAAGGGCTTTGATCTACTGGAGGAGGCCTTCAAGTATGCCCAGAGAAGTCGCAGTGAGTCGCAGAAGGAAATCCTCCAGAAAGGGGAGACATCCGAAAACTTTGACAAGCATGTAGAGGTCGGCACAGGGCTCCTCCTCTACCACGATTACGCCAGGATGGTAGGATATACCATCGGAGAGGCCAAGGCAATGGCCCAGGTGAACGAAGCAGGAGCTGTCTCGATTCCTGGTATCTGGGGGGCAGATAGGGTCATCAGGATGATCCCCATGGACGCGGACAGCTTCAAGGACTCAACACCCCACAACAGGTTCAAGGCCATGTACAATGAGGTGGAGAGGAGGAGCTGGGAATTCTTGGCCAGAGAAACCAGTCAGCTGGACTTTGCAGGGCACTGGTACCCTTGTACTCTTAAAAAGACAGACGCTGCCTTCTTCCAAAAGCCCACTGATTGGCGGTGGATGACCATCAACATGAGGGACCAGCAGAATGACAGGGCGACGGATGAGGATTTCCTGACAGACCTAAACGGGAACATAGTATTGCCCCCTCACATTGCGGCTTGGGACCCAAGATTGGATGGAGTCAGAGACTGCATGAGCCAAGAGATGCAGGGGGACAGAAGCAGGGCCCGAGAGTCATTCTCCAAAGGGAAGCACGCTTATGCCAAATGGGCAAGTAAGCAGGGGGAAAAGGACCTCTATGCGGTCCGGACTCAGCAGCCCCCACCAGCACCCAAAAGGGGAAGGTCAGTAGGATATTCTTTTTCTCGGGAAGAGCTGGAGCAGCGGACAGAGGAGACCCCAGAAGTCTCAGAGGAACCCGGGGACGGCGAGGAGGCGGAGTCGGAGGAAGACGAGGAGGAAGGCGAGGAGGAGGACACTAGCCCCGCCGTGATCCTGACACCTGCCACATCCCCTGTAAGGGAGAAGACGGGGTTGGCCCCGCAGCAACTCGCTGAAGAGGAGGATATCACTTGGCTGGGAACTGCCAGAGGACAGAGCCCATCTCCAGGCAAGGAGACCCAGTCAGACAGGGCAGACAGGAGGGCTGCTCGGGAGATAGCCAGAGGCCTGCCAGCATCTCCCTCGCAGAGAGGGCATGTACCCTTGGCTCATGTCATGCAACATCCTTCTGGGATGCCGGTATACGTACCTGTCAGTTTGAGGGCTGCCCAGGAGAAGGCTGCCTCCCTTCAGTTTCAGACTGTGCAGGAGGAAACAGCCCAGTTACTGCGTTCTCCGCCGGGTCCTTACACGGAACCCCCTTCTCTAACAGGCTTCAAAAGACCCCAAGACAGGAGGAGGTCTGGCTCCCCTGAGCATAGGGCCTCAGGGACATCTCCCTCCTAAGGGCAGCAGGCTGGGGATAAGAGGGACAGCACGCTGTTATTAGTGATAGTGTTGTCGAGGCGACAACATGATAAGTTGGAGGGATTGTAATGAATCAGTATACTGGTTGATATAATATTCATTTAAATAATATAGTTAAATAAGTTCAGCCTGCTGAACTCTAGTTAACAATCAGTCTGCTGGACTTTATACTTAATATCAGTTTAATGACTTGGCCGGAAGTAGCAGGCTGAGGTCACCTTAAGTCAGCTTGCTGACACATTCTTTGACAGCCAGCTGACTTCCGTACTCGGTAGCAGCGAACTGCCTCGATATGCATCTAAGTGTGGTATGCTAGATGAATGGCCAGATGACATCCCTATGATGGATGGCGATTCGGGATGATGGGAGATGGCGGTGGATTTGGTTAACCGAGGTCCTACCAACGTGGTTAACTCCCGGGTAGGCGGTGCCATCGCACTGACCGTTGAACAGTAAACTCATTCCATGTACATATGCTAGGCATTGCTCTCGAGTTCGGCATTCGGAAACGAGGCCAACTCTCTTGTATAGCTTACTGAGAGAGATCTGAATCCAAGGCGAGAAGCCATTGATACGCACTGTCTTCTAACCTTGCTTATGTATGAGTTTACTGATTTGCATTATTGATGCTAGTTTACTCTCATTTGACTGACGAGTATTATTCACTGCTAGTGCGTTGTCCTTTTGCCGTTAAACAGTTAACGGAAAGTACCATAAAGATTACTTGCTGATATAAAGATCTTTATTAATTGTTAATCGCCTATTTGGTAAGTCAATTCATTTCATCAGCGCACTACAAAATGCGCAAGTGGAAAAGAGATGGGGAAAAGAGATGCAGGCGATGCTAAGGGAAATGGCAAATGCAATCAAAGGAGAAGTCTACGCCCAATTTCAACAAAATATGCGCGCGGAGGTGGAGAGAATGGTGCGAGTTGTTGTTGGGAATGCCGCTTTGACGAGTTCGGCACCTGCACCTGTTGTACCACCAATTCATGTTAACCCAGTGGCGCAACTAGTTATTCCACCCGCATCGGGAGTGCATGCGCCTAAGCCTATAGTGTATACTGGAGAGCGTGGATCGCCGCCTGTTCATCAATGGATTTTTGGAGTGAAGAAGTTTATGGAGTATTCGGCGCTCACGCCCAACAGGCAAGTCGCCTTTGTCATAACTTTGCTGCAGAAGAGTGCTGGAGCTTGGTATGAACAAGAAGAGCAGCTGTTTGGAGTTCCTGCTACTGTTGATCAGCTATTTGAAGGCTTGAAGAGGCAATTACAACCTATTGCACCCGAGGCTACCGCTCGAGATCTATTGGTGCGCCTTCGTCAACGAGCAAGCGTTCAAGAGTATGTTTTGCGCTTCAACGAGCTGGTGCTTCACTGTCCATCCATGCACGAGTCGGAGATGATGGACAAGTTCAAGAGGGGACTCAAGCGAACTGTGGCCAAGGAAGTGGCACTCAAGGACCCTACCAGTCTTGGAGAAATGATGGCATTGGCAACAAGGGTCGGCGCTGTGGAGTATAGTCAGAGGCAGTGGGGCAGCCACAGATTTGGAGGACATCGACATTTTGGACCTCAAGCGCCAAGCACGAATAGACAAGGTCCAGTACCTATGGAGTTGGGACTTGTTCAGAATCAGCGCAGGCAGCAGAATTTCAAGCCGAGAGGACCCTGCTATAATTGTGGCAAGCTTGGGCACCTGGCTCGAGACTGTCGCGTAAAGGCGAAGCAACCTCAACAACAGGAAAATGGAGGACGCCGGTAAGTCGTTGTGGGGTGTCTACTGGCGTGAAGACGAGAACTCACAAGAAGGCCATCCCCAGGAGCCTGTCGAGAAGCGAAAGACGAGACGTTGACAAGCCTATCATCGTGGAAGGAGTGGTTGACGGCAACAAGGCGAAGTGTATGGTCGACAGTGGTGCAAGGGCAAATTTTGTGCACAAGAAGCTGGTGAAAGAGTGGCGAATCCCTGTGCAGAAGTATTATGAGCCTAAAGAGGCAATTTTGGCGAATGGGCAGAGACTCAAGTGGGGTGCACCTACGGAAGCTATTCACGTGGAAGTAGCGGGGCACCAGAGTACTGAAGTAATGGAGCAGGCAGAGTTGGGTCACCATGAGGTGATATTGGGCCGACCATGGCTGAGGAAAGCCAACCCTCAAGTGCACTGGGAGCACAGGACAAGTGAAGGTCCAAGGGCGTGATGGTCGAATAGAGACAGCGAAGCAGGTGGAGGTAGATTCGACCACAAGTAACTGTCTTCTGTCGAGCCTGCAAGTTAAGAAGCTATGCAGGAAGAATCAGGTGAAGGAGATGTACCTTGTTTCGGTGGCCTTGGCCAGGTCATCAGATGGAGCAAGCGTGAACCCTAACAGCCTGGGCAAATGTACATCGCCGGAGGAGCAAGTAGTGGTGTCCCTTGCTCAGAAGGAGCAAAGCCCAACTGCTCAAGAAGAGAAGAAGTCTGCTGAGATGCCTGCCTAAATTAAGGCGCTGTTGGAGGAGTTCAAGTGCGTGTTTCCTGAGGAGCTACCTGCAGGATTACCTCCACAGAGAGCTATGGAGCACAAGATTGAGTTGGAACCAGGGAGCAAGCCACCAGTGAGACCCGCCTATCGTCAATCGTCTGCAGAGTTGGATGAGTTGAAGAAGAAGGTGACATAGTTACTGGAGAAGGGATTCATCCGACCCAGCGAGTCTCCATTTGCAGCGCCAGTCTTATTTGTGAAGAAGAAGGATGGGACTATGAGGATGTGTGTCGTCTACCGGGCGCTGAACAAGGTGACCATCAAGAACGGGTACCCACTTCCACGAGTGGACGAGTTAATTGACAGGCTTGTCGGGGCGAAGTATTTCTCGAAGATCGATTTGAGGAGTGGCTATCACCAGGTACGGATTGGGGAAGGAGACGTTCAGAAGACTGCTTTTAGGACTCGCTATGGTCTATTTGAGTTCACAGTCATGCCTTTTGGGCTGACTAATGCACCTGCTACATTCATGGGACTGATGAATAGTATCTTCAGACCCTGCTTGGACCAATTTGTGGTGGTATTTTTGGACGACATCTTGATATATTCGAAGACCGCAGAGGAGCATGTGGAGCACCTGAGGAAGGTGTTGGAGGTCTTGAGAGATCAGAAGCTGTATGGGAAGATGAGCAAGTGCAACTTCTGTCTCAATGAAGTCAAGTTTCTTAGACATATAGTGGGAGTTGAAGGAGTCAAGGTAGAGCAGAAGAAGCAGTCAAGCAGTCAAAGATTGGCCAGTACCTGCTGATATTCATCAACTCAGGTTTTCCTTCGGCATGGCGTATTATTATCAACGTTTCATTGAAGGATTTGCCAAGGTGTCTGCACTGCTCACGGACATGTTGAAGAAGCAGAAGAAGTGGCCATGGGGTGACAAGGAGCAGCAAGCCTTCGAGAAGATTAAGGAGCTGTTGACACAGGCACCTGTGTTGGCAATTGCAAGTCCAAAGCTTCCTTTCACCATCATCACAGATGCATGAAACTTTGCAGTGGGAGCCACTTTTCTCCAGAACCAGGGTAAAGGATTGCAACCTGTGGCATACAAGAGCAGGAAGTTGAGTCCTGCTGAGCAGAATTATGCAGCACACGAGCAGGAGACGTTGGCTATTATCCAGGCTTTGAGGATTTGGCGATGTTATTTGGACGGTCGGAAGGTGTTCATCAAGACCGACCACAAGAGCTTGGAGAAGTTCATGACGCAGCCAACGTTGACACCAAGACAAGCAAGGTGGATGGAGTTTCTGCAACAGTTCGACCACAAGATTGAGTACTTACCTGGGAAGATCTACCCTCCAGACGCTTTATCCAGGAGGTGTGACCTTGCAGCTGTCNCTTTATCCAGGAGGTGCGACCTTGCAGCTGTCTCAGCCATCAAGGAGAGTATAAACTTCAATGAGAAGCTTCAATGAGGTTATGAGGAGGACCCAGAGTTTGCTGATCGTGGAGCAGCTGAGTCCAACTCGAGTATGCAGAAGGACGGCATATGGTATTATGGTGATTCCAAGAGAGTGGTGGTACCTGACATCAAGGAGCTACGAGACTTACTACTTGCGGAGCATCATGATTGCTTATATGCTGGACACTTTGGAAGCGAGAAGACGGCAAGCGTGCTGAAGCGGGAGTACTATTGGAAAAATATGGACAAGAACATCGAGGAGTGGATCAGGAGTTGCGATGCGTGCCAAAGAAACAAGACACCAAAAAGAAGGGAGGTACCTTGCAACCCCTGCTGAAAGGGGAGAGGGTGCGGGGAGTGCGCCCATACACACTCACGCACCCTCACCCGCGAGTGGAAGCGTGCACGACGACCTTTCCTAGTTGCATACACAAGGTGGAGTGGCCTGGTGGTGTGCCACTCTTGCAAGAGTGAGAGGGCTACATGAGAGAGGAGTGGAAAAGAACTCACTTGATTAAGAAAAGTCGTGTACAAGGTGAGAAGGTTAGAGTAGACTAGACTAAGCTAGGCTAGACAAGACCCCCTCTTTTATGCTTCAACTCTAAGTGTCCTCTCTCGCAAAGTACCTCCAGAACCTTCTCCTATGGCTCCTTCCATGTAGGTGACCTTGCCTAGTTGGACAAGCTAGCACACTCATACGCACACAATCACACTCTAGAATATTCTACTACACAATTCACTAACTCCTCACGGAGTTTCTAGAAATTCCACGATTACTTTGGCACTCTACGTAATTGTACGTACTTTCTGAAACCCTCATGTTTCAATGTCCTACTTCCTGGACTCCAACCAAAGTTTTCGTCGCTGGACCTGTCCTTGTCACTAAATAGAATCTATGACATTAAAAACTCACTAAAAACTTCCAAAATTCGTAACTTTCTCAATACTTGTCCAAATGACTTGAAATAAAGGCCAAAGTTATTTTAAAATCACATTCTATGCATACAAAATATTAGAAAGATAAAAGCTACACATTCATAACCTAGGTGCCTATTCCAGAGTACCCTTGGGAGCAGATTGCTATGGACTTTATCACATCTTTACCAGTGAGTAGTCAAGGACACGATGCAGTATGGGTTGTGTCTGATAGACTCAGCAAGATGGCTCACTTCTTTTCCATGAAGGAGACTTGTACGGCAGCAGATGTGGCACGACTATTCTTCGATCATATTTTCAGGCTACATGGGTTGCCGAAGGTGATTGTTTCAGATCGGGATCCGAGATTTACTAGCAACTTTTGGCGATCATTGTTTACTTTGATGGGGACCAAGCTGAGTATGAGCACTTCCTATCATCCTCAGGCATATGGGCAGAGTGAGAGGCTCAACAGAACTCTGCAAGAGGTGCTCTGAAGTTTTACTATGGAGGACCCTTCAGAGTGGGACAAGAAGCTGCCAGGGTTGGAGTTTGCCTACAACAACAGCATGCAGGGATCAACCACGCAGTCACCATTCGCTTTGGTTTATGGAAGAGAAGTATATCATCCAGGGAACATCTTGTTGGAGAAGGCCAAGGAGACTCAGGTTCCTACTACACAAGCTTTTATGGAGCAAATGGCGACGACTTGGAACACGGCGAAGACGTGTATTCGGAAGGCACAGGAGGAACAGGTCAAGCATGCTAACAGGCACAGGAGGGAAGTGACATTCGATGTGGGCAACAAAGTACTCTTGTCAACAGAGAACCTACTTTTCACAGGCAAGAGGAAACTGACGCGGGCACGGTTTACAGGTCCCTTTGTGGTGCTCAAGCAGGTTAATCCCGTGACCTACAAGTTGGAACTTCCTTCAGGCTGGCATATCCATGATGTGTTCCATGTCATTTGTTTGCGGCCATACGTTGACCCAAATGAAGGACATCCAGGACGACTACCTACACCGCCACCACCGGTCGAGATCGATGATGTATTGGAGTATGAAGTGGAGGCGATTGTCGGCGACCGACGAGTCAAGCGAGGTCAACGATTTGCCCAAGAGTATCTGGTCAAGTGGAAAGGCTACCATGCGGACGACAATACTTGGGAGCCGGAGGCCAACTTGACTTAAGGCGTTATCTGCAGAATGCGTCGAGGACGTCGCATCTTGAGGAGGGGGATGATGTAAGGTCATAGAATAATAAAGTGCATTTTTGAGTTTCATGAAAGTATGTTTTGTTTGTATAGTAGTGTAGAGTGCATTCTTGTGGTCATTTTGATATAAAGTTCATCGAATTTGGTCAAGTATTTAGAGAGTTATGGGTTTCCGAAGTTTAATTAGTTTAAAGGTCGGTTGACGACTGTCCTTGATTCGCGGTGAGCGCGACCGTTGGATTGACCGACAGCATCGAGCGATCTGGCCCATTAGAGTGAACTCGAACCTTCACGTAAGTTCGGCTGACGCGGAGTGCCGACTAGGTCGATTTACCTAGAAGTTTTGAATTAGCCTAGCGCGCCTAAGATAGCATATTCTAGATATTTCGATGCATGCGTGTGGACGTCAAATCGGCTCGACACGTCAGATGAGACTGATCTGGCTTTCTCACGAATATTCTAGAAGGGACGATTTGACAAACACTTGGGAAAATCCGTTGCTAAGCGGCCCTCCCGCCTAGGGACGAGCGGCCGTCGTAGAAAACTATAAATAGACATTACTACTTCATTCTCATCAGTTTTCACATCTGTAAATTTCTACGGGTTTGTAATGACAAGGCCTTTCATCCTACATCATATGGGAGCACTTTCCTGCCACTCATAATGTTGAGTAATTTTCCTAAGCTTTCTTAGTGATATGCTGCTGCACTCTTAAGTATGAGTGCAACTAGTTCTTTTCCTCGTAAGTCCCTACGGTTCCACTAGGGCACTTAGCCCCTTTCAAATCTTCTCTTTGACAAACAACAGAAGGTTCATAAGGAAACTCCACATGTGACAAAAGCAAGAAATGAGACGTTTTACGCTCGCAATATGACTCCAGTCTCTTGACGCGTGGTTGACCCCCTTCTAAATCAGCCGTCTCAAAGGGTAATGAGTAAGATGTTGCCTAGAGATATTTGAGCTCCCTTACGGCCTTCAACCGTTAAGCATTCTGACTGTCTAGTCACCGAAGACGAAGCAACGAGTTTACATTTGACAAAAGATTGATGGCGTGCTGCTATATATTAGATTCTTTTGTCTCCATTAGGCCTGACATCTACTTGCTACGTCATCTACTTGCTACGTCAGCCACAAAGTCTGCACAGAGCAACTTGATCAACGTTAAGGAATGCACGCCTTCTCTCAGCACACAAACCCAGAGCAAATCCCAAACAGCAAAAGCACCTTTTGTAACCCAGTATAATCCGCAATGACTTAGGAATTGCACACAGTATGGCCATTGTCTACACCGTGTGTGCAAGAGGCCATTCTACTTGGCGTGAGAAAGTCGTATGTATACTTAGGGGTGGCAGATACAAGTTTGACGGAGGATTGTAGACTATCTATTGTGGCGTACTAAAGCACTAGTAAATCATACATCAAGACTGCCTCCTTGAACTACCACTTTAACGGAAGGGCATTTCGGGCTGGGCTCCAATCTTCTCTCTCACTAACCACAGAAGGTACGTAAGAATAATGCTAGGACACTAAACCCTAAACCTCCTGAACCTTAAACCCGACACCCAATGATGGCGTCTTACAATATATTAGATTGTTTTGTCTCCATTACTCCTGACATCTACTTGCTCAGTCAGCCACGCAGTCTTTGAAGTCTTTGACGCCTTCCAATGTTTTTCTCCCTTGGTCAAATCGACCTTGATTTCAGCACTAGTTCTTCCGTGTAACTACTTAGTTGAGTCGGTTTTTTGACTTAAAATCGCTTCATTGCTGTGTCAGGCCGTTCACGTTTCTTGCACTAGATAAGTTCATATCTCGTGCTTGTTATTCATCGGGTCTAATTAGAGGGGCCTTCTGTAACATATGCACGGTTCTTGCATTATGTCTTTTTGTTCATCACTTTTCGTTACCGGACCGTTGTTCCCAGGTACTCCAGATTCAGTCCTGCCACTGCAGGCATCATGCTCCATCAGCAATGACTTCGAAGCAGCGTATGAGTGTCTCGCTTTATCAGAGTGAATCGAGTGGTGGAGGTGGAAAGTAACCTCTCTATCAATCCGGTACCCACGCGTCTCCATTTCCTCTGTATGTACACAACTGTCCTTCTTTAAGATCAGTAGTTGACTATAGCCTTGGACATTGGCACATTCAAGGCTGCGAGCAATCACATTATAGGGCCTCTCCAGATAAGGACTTCTATCGAGAATGTTAGCTTCAAGGCTATTATAGTTAAGGCTCTTTCCTTGAAACGCGTCCGCAGGATGAACTTAAGAGTTTCTCCACAGGTTTGGGTTCTAAGATAGATTCACAAACGGCTACACTTTTATCTTGACATCTCAAAGCCGCACTTAGGTCTACAGATAGTGAGCAACATGCGTCAGAGGGCAATGACGAACACAAGAGCTTATAGTTTATGCTAAAAACACAAGGCATCCTTACATCGTCGTTGAAGGAAACCTTACATGTATTTTTAACCTCTCAGCGAAAAGAATTTCTGCAATAATCGCTTATCCTTACTCCTCTTTATGCTATCATTCAAAGGACTGCTACCATCATCACCTGCAGAAGGTGGTCCATGACCAGACACAGGATGCAACCGCAATGGCTGTTGAATTTTTTTTGGACAAAAATCATCACCATCGACCTTCAAGCTTTCTATGTTCATATCAGCAGGATCAAAAACAAGGACACTTGTTTGTCTTGCTGCTGCACTATCTTCCAAACTAACGTGTTCCCTCGCTGCAACTCTGTCTTCCTCCTCCTTGTGCTGCTGTAGTAGATCCTCTACCCTTTGTATGGCAGCCACAGAATTGTCTCGATGCATCAGAAAATAGCCCTGAATCATGGCAGGGCTAATGGTGCCCTCGGGCAACTGAGTGGCAAATTTATTTGCTTCACTTTGTGAGGCTTCTGGATAGAATTTTAGAAATAGGTTGATCAGTTGTAGCCTAGAGCACAGACCTATGAAAAGGCGCAAGTCCACCCTACCAGGCCTGATGAGGGCAGGATCCAAGCGGTGCAGATGGTTGGTGGTCATCACCAACAATCTTCCTTCTTGGGCAGAAATGCCGTCAATGGCATTGAGGAGTCCAGAGAATGAGAGCCCGTTGTGCTTCTCATTTCCATCCGTCCTCTTGTTTGTAAATGCAGCGTCAACATCTTCGAGGACAAGAATGCTGTGGGTGTCACAGCGATTCATGGCAGTATGAAGCTGCATACGTCACATAAAACATAGTATCAGATGGTTCCAAAGCATCCTAACATGCCTGCCAGCAGATACGACACACACAGGGAGATCGACACTTCTACAAGCAGACGATAATCAAAAAAATGAAGCAACATGACGTACCATGTCATCACTCATTTCTTTGGACGATAGCCCAACCATGGCAACATCAAGGCCAAGTTCTCCAGCTAGAGCTTGGATGAGTGATGTCTTGCCACACCCGGGCGGACCGTACAGTATATATCCCCTCCTATGAGGTATACCTCTGTCATTATACCTGCAATAATATCAGGACCACTGTACGCACAAATAAAATCCTCCAAATTTTACACACAACCTTTCAGGGAAGGCCACAGGGCATTGGTGATTTAAATCAGTAAAGGCAAGACAGTATCCTGCAAAGCAATCAGAAGCACACAACAGATGCTGCCTTCCTACTCTGAATGAGAAAGTAGCAGAGAGAGCGCACCAATTGTAGCTGCCGAGAAACTGTCGGGCATCCGCCACAAGGCCCTCCACATCGCAGTCCAATACCACACTGCATATGTACCAACCAGCCTCAAGCCGCATCACGAGTGCCGCAACAGGCATTTTTAAAAGTAAGTACTCGCACAGACAATGCTTGTGGTGCAGAACACCACGAAACTAATACCTCTATAGGGCAGGAGGTCAAGAGGGGACGGCATGACTGCTAGCATTCACCTATTCAAAGGGCGAGCAAGTCTCGTGGCAACAACGTTCCAGTAGTATTCCTGGGCATTCCATCTCTTTATCGTTGTCTTCCTGGTTCCTTCTTCCTTCTTGAAATAAGTCTCCATAGCATCGTGTATCACAGCTTCCAGAACATCCCTTGTTGGACCCTCTATAACAAGTTGCTCCTTTCCTCCAGCTGACTGCAAAAGAGTTGCTAAATCACCACCGTCTGCCTCTCCTTTATTAGCAGCTCCAATCTTTCGCTGAATCTGGAATACGACCTGCATATGGAGAAGTCATTCAGAAACCGACACATGCTTGCGACACACAATCAATGTTGAGACAAGCCTATGTCCTCTGCATCAGCAGTCAATGGGCTGAATTCAGCTGCCCACGTAACTTCACCTCTCTCTTGCTCTTCACTCTGTTCACACGTCACTCCAAAGATACGGGAATAACAATCCCAACCTGTCAGAAAGCAATACCCTCTACTACTAACAGTTGTAACACTTCCATCTGCGCAACTGCGGTAAACTGACAAGACCATGCACAGTACCCTCGTCGGATAAAGTTCTTCACTGAAAGGGAATATGCATGTTTGACAACAAGAAATGAAGTAAGCTCCTCTCCACCATCTGAAATCGAATCAAAGGGGCGCTGCTCCCTTATTTGCTTACCTTCTGGCCCTCGTATATGATGGTTTGAGCCTCGAGAAGCTGAGGTAAAAATAGCAAGCGGGGACGTGCAGTAGAATCTCGCTGGCTCCCTCCATCCCCGTAGTCGTCAGGTCTATCTGAGGGCAGGCCCCATTTTGTCTGGAGCGTCAGCTGCGATGAATCTTTTGTAGCGTGTTGACAAAGCCATTCTTGCAGCCACTGAAAGGCTTCTTCGTCCGGCTTCACATAAACTACATATATGCCCCTTCTGCGGCTAACGTACTCCCAAAATTGAGCCCAATATTTTCGGAAGAAATTAGCAAGAAACCCTACTAGCATTAAACCAAACCCCCCGGCAAAGTAGTCATTCTGCAAATACTGCCTCTTCAATGCAGAAACAACTGCTTCTTGACCACCTACTAGCCAATCTGAGGAAGTATCATTCATGTGACCAGTCAAATGGCTACGGGGTATGCTCCAGTGAGTAACATAGTTCTGTTTATGACGGATCAACCCCATCGCACAAATTTCTACAAGCACAACCCCGCTAAGTACCCTCTTGTCTGCATGAGCTGTTCACCAAAAGTACGATGACACTTCTTCATCTCGGAGTCGCTCAATCAATGTTTCTTCATCTCGCCTGGACTTTATTTACTTCAAGGAGACGCAACTGTACTCGTATGCGAAAATCCTTCACACACGTATTCTAGAGTCGATCGAAATATGATGAGGTATGACCAAGTATGACGAAGTAAAAGAGTAATGAGTCGACAGCATGGAATCGGTGCGAGGAAGGTTTATGGGAAAACCGTAGCTTTTCCTCCCAAATCCCTCCAAATGATCGCGACAAAGTTGAACGTCGACAGCGACACTCGACGCAACGACCTGGCCCCCTCCTTCCCTCCTTCCCTCCCCTTCACAATACCTTCTCCCTCCCCTTCCCACCCTCTCTAACACCCTAATAACAATCAGGCGGCCATGGCCGCCACCACAACAAGCGGCCATCGCTGCCCACCAGCATGCGCTCCCAACCTTTTCACCCCCACGAACTTATACGAGAAAGAGCGCCCTACGGCCCAGGTGAGGCTATGCTTCTGCTCGTCATGGCTGCTCACGAAAAGCCTAAGGGCGCCATGCCTTAAGTGAAAAAAAGGCCTAATTTATGGCGGTCGCCAAAGGGCGGGCCGCGGAGGAAAAGCGCAATCACGATCAAACTCTTTCACGTAGATTGAAGTTGCACGCGTACACACAGATTTTCGAATGCATGTACGGGCCACAGCTTACACGAGCAAAGGCCCTTACTGATTTCCTCTCATAGGCGATACATAAGGGGCCCATTACCGACGACCACAAACTGGGCCGTGTACTCAATCGATGTTGTAGTTTGTCAGGGATTCGACAAATTTCCCCTCACAAAGCCCCTTCGAACAATTGCGACAAGTTTAAGCGTCGAAACAGCGCGAGCGCTGTCGACGCTCGCAGTTGACGTCACAACCTCCCCCCCTCCCTCCCTCCCTCCTTCCTTTCTCCACTATCCCTTTTCCCCTTCCCACCCTCTCTCTTTAACACCCTCATAAGAACATGCACTCCCAACCTCTTCACTCCACGAATCCATCTAAAGAACGCCCTCTCTTATGCCCCCCTCACGAGCTACGTAACGGCCCAGGCAAGGCTTTGCCTTGTTACTTATCGCCATGGCCGCTCATAAAAAGCCCCATGAGCGCACTTTCTAAACAAAGAAAAGACCTAATCTATGGCGAGGGCCTATGGCGAGGGCCAATGAGCGGGCTGCGGAGAAAAAGCGCGACCAAGTTCAAATGCTTTCGCAACGATCCAGGTAGTGCGCATACACATAAAATGTTTGAAGGAACGTTAGAGCCTTACTGACAACAAGAAACCACAACACGTACTTGAAATTTGAAAGCACGTAATCCATAAGATGTTCAGTAGAGTATACAAGGCTAGCGTACAGATCAAAGTTTAACGCGAGCCCGCAAGTCAAGCGTGAGAACACAAAATTTAAAATGTGTGAATTGACCCAACATTACGCCTACATCGATGAAAAATCTTGAACCTTACAAGTTGGAAGGCATAAGGTGGCAATCAAACGCGTGCAAGCAAATGTCTTCATGTCGTGCCCGTCCTTGTCGAGTCCTCTTTGGTGTCTAGTGGTGTTCCCAGAGGGTGGAGGGTCAATGACACGTTCTGGTCGTTAGTCGGGTTAGAGTGGTAGGCGAGGATGGTCTAGTCTATGTGCAGTGGTGGTGAACACTGGGACCCATGATCTCCTCACGAGGTTCTGCTCTTGAGCAGCTGTGAGGCTCCTTCCCAGATCACGCGCTCTTTCTCTACCTTCACACATGGTGTTGCCGCCCACATGTGTGAAGGTCGATCCTCGGGTTCGCTCGCCTGAAGGGTCGGCGCGGGTACCCAGCGGGATCCCCCATTGTCCATGGCTAGATCATCACTGTACCGTAGGCAATCCCCAAGGGTATGCCCAAGGATTGCTAGGGGTTAGGGAGAGTAAGGGACATTGGGGTGTCGGGTTCGTTTGGTGTTGGTCATTAGTCGTACGTGTGCGTGTCAACCTCTAGGTTTTGACCCTTCTCCATATTTAGTGTATTTCAAATTTGTGTGAGATGACGCGATGACGCGTGCATCGTAGTTGTTACAGTTTGATTGTGTGTCGTAGACACTGGGCATAGCATTTGAGAGCACGCTACTTAGATCGCGAGCTTACACCATTTTGGTGTTAGCTTTGTATGTTTGTTGTTATGAGTGAGATGATTCTTTGACTTGTGATGCAACTAAATGCACATGATGTGTGACTATGCACCCTTGCTTTCCTCACTTCTATGTGTAGGTTGCTCGTAGTGCATGCCACCACTTACATTTGGTCGCAAACACGACATTCTTCTTCGCGGCCATAACATAGTTTTCCGTCAGTAGTTTTGCTCGTCACAATAGGCTCGGTGTTCCTCTATCGTAGACATTATCACCTCTCCCTAGCTTGTTTACATACAAAGCTAACCTCTTTCTTCTACGAGGTAGAAGCTAGGGGGTGGAGCCACTGGTGGGGGGGCGGATTCCGCCACGAGCTTCCACGAGGCAAGTACTCTCGTGGAAGGGGCTTGCTCGCGCTACTGGTGAGCGTCCGTAGCCCCAAAGTCATACTTTGTATTATAAGATTGGTGTGTTAGTGCTAGGGTCGGCCTCCCACTTGGGCCGATTGTGAGTATATTGATAAGCATCCTTTCTCGCTTGTGTTGCTTGTTTGCTGGTGGGTGTCGTGAGGTCCCGGCCTCTCTTACCCGGGCCGGGTACAAACTTACATACTATTTTGCTTGCGTTGTTTGCTTGTAGGCTTCGCTTGAGCGCTAGTCCGTGTGGTCCCTTGTGTGCACTCGCTAGGATCCGATTCTTAGCTTGTTTGTGTCGTTTGCTTACTTGCTCCGCTCGCTCGCTAGTTTGTGTGCTCTTTGCGTGCACCCGCTAGGATCCGGCTCTATCCTTGAGCTGGCTACTATCCTTTCCACATGCGGTGTGTGCTCGCTAATAGTTGTTTTGCTTTGCATACACCCGCTAGAACCCGGCTCCTTCTTTGGGCCGATTGGGGAGCATTTGTCTAGAATCCGATGTGTGGTGCTTGCCGGATCTAGTCAGTAGAATAGTAGCGCGTGTGTGTGTAGGTGTATGCGTGTGTGTGTGTGGACGTGCGTTTGCGTGCGTGCGTGTATGTGCGCGCGTGTGTGTGTGTGTGTGTGTGTGTGTGTGTGTGTGTGTGTGTGTGTGTGTGTGTGTATGCGTGTGAGTTTTGCGTTGTGCTGCAGGTAGCTAGCGTCTTCTGTTTCGGCTGCTGCTGTTGGTCCCACACGCGCGGAAGAGTCCGCGAGCGTTCTAGGCATCCCAGCTGCAACCGCTCATTGAGCTTGAGCTTAAGGTGCTGTGGATTGCGGCTTTTTGCTTTTGCGCAGGTTGCATGCAGCACACGCCAAGATGCACTCGGAGCGGTGTCCCGTACCAGCTAGAGTTTTTGCTTGATTCTCCTGTTCCTGATTTTAAGAGTGACTTGCATACCTCTGAGATTGGGGGCGGAGCCTCGAGATATCGTGATACCCCTCGAACGTCACCCGTTTTAATTCCTGAATTGCTTTCTTGGAGTGCCTCTAGCTCTCATTCTTGCATTAATTGCCCCACCTTCCGTCGAGCCCGTGCTCCTTCCCAATGGGGGCGTGTTTGCACATGAGCTAGAGCCTTCGGAGAAGAGGTTTCTTTCAATTTTTGAGGCGTTTTCTACAATGGCTACTTCCATGCTTCTTTCTGAGATTTATATCGGGCATTGGAAAGGGATTTCTATAGCTGCATTGGACTTTAAGATTGATGCCTCGATGATTCTGATGCGTGCTCGTAATCAAAACCTCACACATAATTCATTTTTTGACACCCTACCCTCATTCCTTGGCGGAGAGGCACTATTGTTCTACCAGAGATTTAGAGCTGATATTACCCATATGGTGTCGGACGCAGTGCTCGGTGCCGCTCCTATTCCCATAGTCAAGGCCTCGCCGGCTACGCCTGCGGACCATCCTTGGGTGGCCGCTGCAGCTGCTGCTACTGCAGCCGCTATGGCCACTGGGTTGGACGCCGCAGCAGCAGCAGTGGATGTCACAGCTGCTGGGCTGGGACTTGTTGGGGGTGAGGGTGGGAAACTTGCACTGCTTGGGGGGGCTGCAAGAGACCCTGTCGGACCGGGACCGGTTGAGCTCGCCCTGCCGGCGTACGCAACTCCCGTCGAACAGCTCGCGGCACGTGTGGCGGATGGCTACCATCGGTCCATGCAGCAGCGCCAGCAACAAGCAGTGCTTGGCATTGTTCTGCCCTTACATGGTCCTGCTCCTGGAGCTGTTTTGGATCACATTGATACACTTCTGCAGATGTTTTCGTCGGTACTTCTTTACAAACATCGCTCCCGCCAGGATGAGTTGAGGGACTTCGTGCGCTCCGCGCGCAAGACGCCTAACATCGCCTATGAGCGTTTCTAGCAATTGAGAAAGGATACGGGCATGTATGTGGATGTAACCTAGGCTTGCATCAAGTTCATTAGTGCTTTCTCTGCTTCCGCTTCCCTGTTTCAAGCCCTTAACCACCAGCTTGCCCTCACCGCCATACTGCAGCGGAGTGTACACGAGGTTTGTCGATGGGTTGAGCAAGTAGAGATGGTTCAGGCAGCGTCGCAAGCCGAGCGTAGACCTGCTAAGGGTGGGGCAGTGGGAGTGCATGCAGTGCAGGTACCTACTACGTCGACCACTGCCGCCGTCATGGAAGGGGGACCTGCTGCCGCGCCCAAGCGCGTCATTCCTACGTGCAACTACTGTCGTCAGAAGGGCCACTTGGTGGAGAAGTGCTTCCTCCTTCACCCCCCCCTGGCGCCGACAAGGTGGTCCTTCAAGCCTGTAATGAATCAGTATATTGGTAGATATAATATTCATTTGAATATAATAGTTTAAATAGTTCAGCCTGCTCAACTTTAGTTAATATTGAGTCTGCTGGACTTCATAAAATAATCAGTTTAATAACTCAGCCGGGAGCAGCAGGCTGAAGTCAACTTAGGTCAGCTTTGTAAGGTCATAGGTTTATAAAGTGCATTTTTGAGTTTCATAAAATTATGTTTGGATTGTACATTCATGTAGAGTGCATTTTTGTGGTCATTTTGATATAAAGTTCATCGAATTTGGTCAAGTATTGAGAGAGTTATGGATTTCCAAAGTTTAATTAGTTTTGAAGTCGGTTGACGACTGTCCTTAATTCGCGGTGAGCGCGACCGTCGGATTGACCGACAGCGTCGAGCGATCTGGCCCGTTAGAATGAACTCGAACCTTCACGTAAGTTCGGCTGACGCGGAGTGCCGACTAGGTCGATTTACCTAGAAGTTTCGGTTTAGCCTAGCGCGTCTAAGATAGAATATTCTAGTAATGTCGATGCATGTATGTGGACGTCAATTCGGCCCGACACGTCAGATTAGACTGATCTGGCTTACTCACGAATATTCTGGAAGGGACGATTTGACGAACACTTAGGAAAATCCGTAGCTTCCTCCTAGGGAGGAGCACTTAGGCAGAAAATTATAAATAGGCATAACTTCTTTGTTTCTTATCAGTTTTCACTTCTGTAAATTTCTACGGGTTTGTAATGACAAGGCCTTTCATCCTACATCATTTGTGAGCAGTTTCCTGCTACTCAAAATGTTGAGTAATTTTCCTAAGCTTTGTTAGTGATATGCCGCTGCACTCTCTAGTATGATGGCAACTAGTTCCTTTCCTCGTGAGTCACTACGCTTCCACTAGGGCACTCTGCCCCTTTCATCTGGTATCGGAGCAGGGCTAGTTTGCATATTATATTATGGAGTCGCAGCCGGCAGCTGGAGGAGGCGAACATGTCGAGCATGTTGAGCGCGCGGGGCAGCAGGCAGCACCAACAATGACCAGAGAGCAACAAGAGATGCAGGCGATGCTAAGACAAATGGCAAATGCAATTGGAGGAGAAGTCTACACCCAGTTTCAACAAAATATGCGCGCGGAGGTGGAGAGAATGGTGCGAGTTGTTATGGGGAACGCCGCTTCGACGAGTTCGGCACCTGCACCTGTTGTACCACCGATTCATGTTAACCCAGTGGTGCAACCAGTTATTCCACCCGCATCAGGAGTGCGTGCGCCTAAGCCTGAAGTTTATACTGGAGAGCGTGGATCGCCGCCTGTTCATCAATGGATTTTTGGAGTGAAGAAGTTTATGGAGTATTCTGCGCTCACGCCCGACAGGCAAGTCGCCTTTGTCATAACTTTGCTGCAGAAGAGTGCTGGAGCTTGGTATGAACGAGAAGAGCAGCTGTCTGGAGTTCCTGCTACTGTTGATCAGCTATTTGAAGGCTTGAAGAGGCAATTTCAACCTATTGCACCCGAGGCTACCGCTCGAGATCTATTGGTGCGCCTTCGTCAACGAGCAAGCGTTCAAGAGTATGTATCGCGCTTCAACGAGCTGGTGCTTCAATGTCCATCCATGCACGAGTCGGAGATGATGGACAAGTTCAAGAGGGGACTCAAGCCAACTGTGGCCAAGGAAGTGGCGCTCAAGGACCCTACCAGTCTTGGAGAAATGATGGCATTGGCAACAAGGGTCGACGCTGTGGAGTATAGTCAGAGGCAGTGGGGCAGCCACAACTTTGGAGGATATCGACACTTTGGATCTCAAGCGCCAAGCACGAGTGTTCAAGGTCCAGTACCCATGGAGTTGGGACTTGTGCAGTACCAGCGCAGGCAGCAGAATTTCAAGCCGAGAGGACCGTGCTATAGTTGCGGCAAGCTTGGACATCTGGCTCGAGACTGTCATGTGAAGGCGAAGCAACCTCAACAGCAGGAAAAAGGAGGACGCCAGTAAGTCGTTCTGGGGTGTCTACTGGCGTGAAGACGAGAACTCACAAGGAGGTTATCCCCAGGAGCCTGCCGAGAAGCAAAGGACGAGACGTTGACAAGCCTATCATCGTGGAAGGAGTGGTCGACGGCAACAATGCGAAGTGTATGGTCGACAGTGGCGCAAGTGCAAACTTTGTGCACAAGAAGCTGGTGAAAGAGTGGCGAGTCCCTGTGCAGAAGCATTATGAGCCTAAGGAGGCAATTTTGGCAAATGGGCAGAGACTCAAGTGTGGTGCACCTACGGAAGCTATTCACGTGGAAGTAGCGGGGCACCGGAGTAAGGAAGTTATGGAGCAGGCAGAGTTGGGTCACCATGAGGTGATATTGGGCCGACCATGGCTGAGGAAAGCCAACCCTCAAGTGCACTGGAGCACAGGACAAGTGAAAGTCCAAGGGCGTGATGGTCGAATGGAGACAGCGAAACAGGTGGAGGTAGATACGACCACAAGTAACTGTCTTCTGTCGAGCCTGCAAGTTAAGAAGCTATGCAGGGCGAATCAGGTGAAGGAGATGTACCTTGTTTCGGTGGCCCTGGCCAGGTCATCAGATGGAGCAAGCGTGAATCCTAACAGCCTGGGCGAATGTACATCGCCGGAGGAGCAAGTAGTGGTGTCTGATCCCCTTGCTCAGAAGGAGCAGAGCCCAACTGCTCAAGAGAAGAAGCCTGCTGAGATGCCTGCCCAAATTAAGGCGCTGTTGGAGGAGTTCAAGTGCGTATTTCCTGAGGAGCTACCTGCAGGATTACCTCCACAGAGAGCTATGGAGCACAAGATTGAGTTGGAACCAGGGAGCAAGCCACCAGTGAGACCCGCCTATCGACAATCGTTTGCGGAGTTGGATGAGTTGAAGAAGCAGCTGACAGAGTTATTGGAGAAGGGATTCATCCGACCCAGCGAGTCTCCATTTGCAGCGCCAGTCTTATTTGTGAAGAAGAAGGATGGGACTATGAGGATGTGTGTCGACTACCGGGCACTCAACAAGGTCACCATCAAGAACAGGTACCCACTTCCACGAGTGGACGAGTTGATTGACAGGCTTGTCGGGGCGAAGTATTTCTCGAAGATCGATTTGAGGAGTGGCTATCACCAGGTACGGATTGCGGAAGGAGACGTTCAGAAGACTGCTTTCAGAACTCGCTATGGTTTGTTCGAGTTCACAGTCATGCCTTTTGGATTGACTAATGCACCTGCTACATTCATGGGACTCATGAATAGTATCTTCAGACCCTACTTGGACCAGTTTGTGGTGGTATTTTTGGACGACATCCTGATCTATTCGAAGACCTTGGAGGAGCATGTGGGGCATCTGAGGAAGGTGTTGGAGGTCTTGAGAGATCAAAAGCTGTATGGGAAGATGAGCAAGTGCGACTTCTGTCTCAAGGAGGTCGAGTTTCTTGGACACATAGTGGGAGCTGAAGGAGTCAAGGTGGAGCAGAAGAAGGTGCAAGCAGTCAGAGATTGGCCGGTACCTGCTGATATTCATCAACTCAGGAGTTTCCTCGACATGGCGAATTATTATCGACGTTTCATTGAAGGATTTGCCAAGGTGTGTGCACCGCTCACGGACATGTTGAAGAAGCAAGAGAAGTGGCTATGGGGTGACAAGGAGCAGCAAGCCTTCGAGAAGATTAAAGAGCTGTTAACACAGGCACCTGTGTTGGCAATTGCCAGCCCAGAGCTTCCGTTCACCATCATCACGGACGCATCAAATTTCGCAGTGGGAGCCATTCTTCTCCAAGACCAGGGCAACGGATTGCAGCCTGTGGCATATGAGAGCAGAAAGTTGAGTCCTGCGGAGCAGAACTATGCAGCACACGAGCGAGAGATGTTGGCTATTATCCAGGCTTTGAGAATTTGGCGATGTTATGTGGACGGCCGGAAGGTGTTTATCAAGACCGACCACAAGAGCTTGGAGAAATTTATGACGCAGCCAACGTTAACACCAAGACAAGCAAGGTGGATGGAGTTTCTGCAACAGTTCGACCACAAGATAGAGTACTTACCTGGGAAGATCAACCCTGCAGACGCTCTATCCAGGAGGTGTGACCTTGCAGCTGTCTCAGTCATCAAGGAGAATATGGACTTCAAGGAGAAGCTTCAGAGAGGTTATGAGGAGGACCCAGAGTTCGCTGATGGTAGAGCAGCTGAGTCCAACTCGAGTATGCAGAAGAAGGACGGCATATGGTATTATGGTGATTCCAAGAGAGTGGTGGTACCTGACATCAAGGAGCTACGAGACTTACTACTTGCGGAGCATCATGACTGCTTATATGCTGGACACTTTGGAAGCGAGAAGACGGCAAGCGTGCTGAAGCGGGAATACTACTGGAGAAATATGGACAAGGACATCGAGGAGTGGATCAGGAGTTGCGATGCGTGCCAGAGAAACAAGACACCAAATCAAAAGAAGGGAGGTACATTGCGGCCCCTGCCTATTCCAGAGTATCCTTGGGAGCAGATTGCTATGGACTTCATCACATCGTTACCAGTCAGTGGTCAAGGGCACGATGCAGTATGGGTAGTGTCTGACAGACTCAGCAAGATGGCTCACTTCATTCCCATGAAGGAGACTTCTACGGCAGCAGATGTGGCACGGCTATTCTTTGATCATATTTTTAGGCTACATGGGTTGCCGAAGGTGATTGTTTCAGATCGAGATCCAAGGTTTACTAGCAACTTTTGGCGGTCATTGTTTACTTTGATGGGGACCAAGCTGAGTATGAGCACTTCCTATCACCCTCAGACAGATGGGCAGAGTGAGAGGCTCAACAGAACTCTGCAAGAGGTGCTCAGGAGTTTCACTATGGAAGACCCTTCAGAGTGGGACAAGAAGCTACCAGGGTTGGAGTTTGCCTACAACAACAGCATGCAGGGATCGACCAAGCAGTCACCATTCGCTATGGTTTATGGGAGAGAAGTATATCATCCAGGGAACATCTTGTTGGAGAAGGCCAAGGAGACTCAGGTTCCTACTACACAAGCTTTTATGGAGCAGATGGCCAAGACTTGGGATATGGCGAAGACGTGTATTCGGAAGGCACAGGAAGAGCAGGTCAAGCATGCTAACAAGCACAGGAGGGAAGTGACATTCCATGTGGGCGACAAAGTACTCTTGTCCACAGAGAACCTACCTTTCACAGGCAAGAGGAAACTGCGGGCACGGTTTACAGGTCCCTTTGTAGTGCTCAAGCAGGTGAATCCAGTGGCCTACAAGTTGGAACTTCCTTCAGGCTGGCGTATCCATGATGTGTTCCATGTCAGTTGTCTACGGCCATACGTTGACCCGAATGAAGGACATCCAGGACGACTACCTACACCGCCACCACCGGTCGAGATCGATGATGTATTGGAGTATGAAGTGGAGGCGATTGTCGGCGATCGACGAGTCAAGCGAGGTCAACGATTTGTCCAAGAGTATCTGGTCAAGTGGAAAGGTTACCATGCGGTCGACAACACTTGGGAGCCAGAGGCCAACCTGACTCATTGTAAGAGTAAGTTGAGACGTTATCTGCAGAATGCGTCGAGGACGTCGCATCTTGAGGAGGGGGATGATGTAAGGTCAGAGGTTTATAAAGTGCATTTTTGAGTTTCATAAAATTATGTTTTGATTGTACATTCATGTAGGGTGCATTTTTTTGGTCATTTTGATATAAAGTTCATCGAATTTGATCAAGTATTGAGAGAGTTATGGATTTCCAAAGTTTAATTAGTTTTGAGGTCGGTTGACGACTGTCCTTAATTCGCGGTGAGCGCGACCGTCGGATTGACCGACAGCGTCGAGCGATCTGGCCCGTTAGAATGAACTCGAACCTTCACGTAAGTTCGACTGACGCGGAGTGCCGACTAGGTCGATTTACCTAGAAGTTTCGGTTTAGCCTAGCGCGTCTAAGATAGAATATTCTAGTAATGTCGATGCATGTATGTGGACGTCAATTCGGCCCGACACGTCAGATTAGACTGATCTGGCTTACTCACGAATATTCTGGAAGGGACGATTTGACGAACACTTAGGAAAATCCGTAGCTTCCTCCTAGGGAGGAGCACTTAGGCAGAAAATTATAAATAGGCATAACTTCTTTGTTTCTTATCAGTTTTCACTTCTGTAAATTTCTACGGGTTTGTAATGACAAGGCCTTTCATCCTGCATCATTTGTGAGCAGTTTCTTGCTACTCAAAATGTTGAGTATTTTTCCTAAGCTTTGTTAGTGATATGTCGCTGCACTCTCTAGTATGATGGCAACTAGTTCCTTTCCTCGTGAGTCACTACGCTTCCACTAGGGCACTTTGCCCCTTTCAAGCTTGCTGACACATGCTTTGACAGCCAGCTGACTTCCGTACTCGGTAGCAGCAAACTGCCTAGATATGCATTTAAGTGTGGTATGCTAAATGAATGGCCAGATGACATCCTTCGGATGCATGGCAATTCGGAATGACGGGAGATGGCGGTGGATTTTGTTATACGAGGTCCTACCAATGTGGTTAACTCCCGGGTAGGCAGTGCCATCGCACTGGTCGTTGAACAGTAAACTCATTTCGTGTACATATGCTGGGTATTGCTCTCAAGTTCGGCATTCGGAACGAGGCCAACTCTCTTGTACAGCTTACTAAGAGATATTTGAATCCAAAGCGAGAAGCCATTGATATGCACTGTCTTCT
Organism: Mesotaenium endlicherianum; assembly: GCA_009602735.1. NCBI lineage: Eukaryota > Viridiplantae > Streptophyta > Zygnematophyceae > Zygnematales > Mesotaeniaceae > Mesotaenium > Mesotaenium endlicherianum. The sequence goes on from WELA01001907.1 coordinate 322,967, forward strand.
AGCCTTGCTTACTTATGAGTTTACTGATTGCATTATTGATGCTAGTTTACTTGCATTTGACTTGCGAGTATTGTCCATTGCTAGTGTGTTGTCCTTTGCTGTTTAATCATTTAACAGAAAATACCATAAAGATTACTTGCTGATATAAGGATCTTTATTCATTGTTAATCGCCTATTTGGTAAGTCAATTCATTTCAGTGGTATTGGAGCGGTTATCACAGTCTTCTTTGTATGATAAGGACAAGGTCTCAAGCTAGCAACTCCCGAGACATGGAGAACCAGGACAACGAGAATGTTGAAAATCGAGCTGAAAGCCATGTCGCGGGAACCCGTACCTATTCTGAAGCAGTGGCAGATACTTCTCCTAGAGAGGCTGCAGATGTAATGAATCAGCATATTGGTTGATATTATATTCATTTAATTATAATAGTTAAATAAGTTCAGCTTGCTGAACTCTAGTCGATATTTAATCTGCTGGACTTCATGAAAATAACAGGTTAATGACTCAGCCGGAAGCAGCAGGCTGAAGTCAACTTAAGTCAGCCAGTTGACACATTCTTTGACAGCCAGCTAACTTCCGTACTCGATAGCAACGAATTGCCTAGATATGCGTCTAAGTGTGGTGTGCTAGATGAATGGCCAGATGACATTGTTAGGATGGATAGCGATTCATGATGATGGGAGATGGCGGTGGATTTGGTTAACCGATGAAATGAATCGACTTACCAAATAGGCGATTAACAACTAATAAAGATCTTTATATCAGCAAGTAATCTTTACGGTATTTTCTGTTAACTAGTTAAACGGCAAAGGACAACACACTAGCAGTGAACAATACTCGTAAGTCAAATGCGAGTAAACTAGCATCAATAATGCAATCAGTAAAACTCATACATAAGCAAGACAGTGCGTATCAATGGCTTCTCGCCTTGGATTCAGGGTTCTCTCAGTAAGCTGTACAAGAGAGTTGGCCACGTTTCCGAATGCCGTGCTCGAGAGCAATGCCTAGCATATGTACATGGAATTATTTTACTGTTCAACGGCCAGTGCGATGGCACCGCCTACCCGAGAGTTAACCACGTTGGCAGGACCTCGGTTAACCAAATCCACCGCCATCTCCCATCATCCCAAATCGCCATCCATCATAGGGATGTCATCTGGCCATTCATCTAGCATATCACACTTAGATGCATATCAAGGCAGTTCGCTGCTACCGAGTACGGAAGTCAGATGGCTGTCAAAGAATGTGTCAGCAAGCTGACTTAAGTTGACTTCAGCCTGCTGCTTCTGGCTGAGTCATTAAACTAATATTAAATATGAAGTCCAGCAGACTGATTATTAACAAGAGTTCAGCAGGCTGAACTCATTTAACTATTACATTTAAATGAAAACTATATCTACTAATATACTGATTCATTACAATCCCTCCAACTTAACTTGTTGTCGCCTCGACAACATTAAACTGCAGAAGTCTTAAATAAGGGAACTGAACTTGACCAGCCTTCCCCACTGACTGCCTCTTTAGCCTGTCACCTAAGGGGTTGTTCCAGGGGCTTCAGGATCAGGAGACTGGGATTCGGACCTAGATCTGGACAGCCCTCTAGGTCTGTCAGCTGGCCTTCTAAAGAACCCCGTTTGTTCTAAAGTTGGACCTCGAGGAGAACAAAGGTAGGTAGCCTGCTCTTCACCCACTTGGATGTTGATCCCCACATAGACAGGCATTCCAGTAGGATGCTGAAATACAATGGCAAGAGGTACATGTCTAGAGCGAAGGGCAAGGCCGGCATACCTCTGGCCATCCCGCGTGTCCCTCTTCTGAAACCCCTGTCCTCTGGGGATTTCGGGCTGTGTCTGCTGCCAAGTATAGTCAGATCAGCTTCTTCCCCTGCTTGGGCAGGTGGGCTGGGGGAGCGAGTGCGGGGTCCAGTTGCCTCCATGACCGGGATCACGTTCCATATACCTGATCTTGGTTCCTTAAGAAGTGCCCCTGCCTGCTCCTGGGTCTCCTGAGTACCAGCTCCTGATGCTTCTGCTCTGCCTTGTTCTTCTTCCTCATCCTCCTCATCCTCCTCCTCTGAGAGAGTAGGAGTCTCGTCCACTAAGTCGTCTTGCTCCCTGGTAGACATGGAGTAGTCTACTGACCTCCCTTTCTTAGGGCGCGCTGGAGGTTGCTTGGCCTTCAGCCTGCTGATATCTATCCGGCCTGCATTCTTCGTCCATTTGACGAAGGCATGCTTTCCCTTAGAGAAGTAGTCTCTTCCCCTCCTCCTGTGCTCTTTGGTCTCTGCATTCATATTGCTCAGGCAGCCATTCAGCCTTGGGTTCGAAGGGGCAATGTGAGGTGGTAGGATGAGGTAGCCGTCTAGGCCATAGTGGAAATCGTCTGGTTGGGCTCGGTCACAATCCTGCTTTTTGTTTGTGACGGTCATCCACCTCCAGTCTGTTGGCTGCTGGTAGTACTGGGGTTCATGCTCAGCCTTTCTCGGTTTACATGGGAACCACTGGGGAGAGAACATCTGCTGTCCGGCCTCCCTGGCCAAGTACTCCCAGCTCCTTCTCTCAACTTCATTGTAAGCTGGCAATAGTGTGAGGTAGAATACCGTATCCTTGAAGCTATCTGGCCGCATGCTCACCATCCCGATAGGTCTTTGATCTCCCACTATTCCCGATATTGGGACTGGCTTGTCCTCTGAATCATCGGCAAGGTAACGGGCCTGCTCTGCTGTGTAGCCCACCATCTTGGCATAATCCTCGTAGAGGACCATACCAGTGTGTGTCTGAATGTACCTATCCAGTGCTGCAGTTCCTTCCCTCTGTGGCAGTGTTGTCTGTTCCAGCTTGTTGATCTCTTGGGCTGCCAGCAATGCTTCTTTTAGGTAGTCAAAGTTTTGGCCACCCACCACAGTATACCTGTAAGTGGCCAAGCTCTTCTGCCTGTCCGCTTCAGCCTTTTTCCTTCTCTCCTCCTTTGCCGCTGCCGCTTCTTCTTGTTGTTTCTTCTGTCTCTCCTCCTCAGCTTTCCTGAGGTTTTTCGCTTCCTGATCCTTCTTCCTCTGTGCTTCTTCTGCCGCCTCTTGTTGTTTGCGGACCCTTTCTTGTTCTCTCCTGGCGAGGGACGTCGCCGCGAGCTCCTTCTGGTATTGCTCCATTGTCCTCCTGGCTTCTTCTGCCTTGCGCTTTCTGTCCTTCTTTTGTGTGGTGGGAGCCATTTTGCACATGTAGCCAGGGCACAAGTTAGTAGGATATCGACCTTTGTCCTAGAAGTTGCAGGAAGGGAGTAAGTTCGTATTAGTATGGTATATTCGTTCCTGTTTACCTTACAGGGTGATTGCTAGGAGTTGACGTAGTTGCGGTGTGCTAGACATAAACGTACAAATATGTTTTCCTTTTTCCTCCAGCTAAAGATGCTTTATGTGGGCAAGGCTGTCCCCTCTGTCACTATGCTGACTCTTAGAAAGCACATAACTGTCTCTTTCTCGCTCTCGCACACTAACTGTCATATTTTTTCCCCTCGAACTTAAATGGAGACAGGACCTCCTGTCACCTTCCCGTGTCAAATGAAATGATTGTTAGGGAGGTGCTCCAGCCGCCCGGAGGTGGAACCGTTTCAACGCCCCTTTGGCATTAGTCAAATGGTCTTTAAATTCCCAATTGTCCCCAGAGGCATCGTAAGCCTTCCATCGAATGAGGTACTTCATGACATATTTAGATGATCGACGGACCGAGCGCGCGTCTAAAATCTCCTCAACCTCATATTCCTCAGGGTCGCCGTCCCAAACAGCGGGGACCGGTCCCGGTTGGAAAGGTAACAGACCTGTGAACAGTGTATCACCCTTGATGTATGGTTCCAGGAAGGAGACATTAAAGACCGGATGACCCTTGTATTCGGTCGACATGTTCAGTTTGTAAGCATTCTGACCGACACGGCGCACCACCGAATATGGGCCGACCCAGACAGGGCCCAGCTTTTTCTTGACCACGCCAGGGAGGTACAGGTGCTGAGAATGCAGTTTGACCAAATCGCCTTTAGAAAAGGTCAGTTCTCGACGGTGCTGATTAGCGTACTTTTGTTGGTTTTTTTGGGCTTTGTGCAGGTTCTGCTGGACTTTTGACAGGGTGTCAGCAAACTCTTGAGTTAATTGGAGGGAGACCGGATTGTCAATCCCTTAAGGGTAAGTTAAAGACTCCCCTAAGACATCTAAAGAAGACTTAGGGACTCTATCCAGGCTTAGTTCAAAAGGAGTCTTGCCCGTTGACGCGTGCACCGCACTGTTGATCGCGAATTGGATTTGGGGTAACAGGTCATCCCAATTATCTTGTTTTTGGTTAATATAGGCTCTCAGTACCTCTTGCAGAACTCGGTTAGTTCTTTAGTCTGCCCATCAGTCTGAGGGTGGTTTGCTGTGCTGAGCAGCTGTTTGACTCCCATTAACCCCATTGAAGTCCTCCAGAACTAAGAGGTAAATTTTGAGACTCTGTCTGAGATTATATTAGAAGGTAGCCCATGTTGGCATAGTACATGGTTGTAGAATTGTCTTGTAGTTTCGAGTGCAGTTACTTTGACAGTTGTGGGGATGAAAATGACCATTTTTGTCAGTTTATCCACGACCACCAGTATCGAATCATGCCCATTGGCAGTTCGTGGCAATGTGACCACCTAGTCCACGGATATTGTTTCCCAGCGGCCAGCTGGGATGGGCAGCGGTTGTAAGAGACCCCCCGGTGGTGTGTGCCTAGACTTATTCTTTGGACAGTGGTCAAAGGACTTAACGTATTTCAAGACCTCCCAAGGTAATCCCTCCCAATGAGAATGTTTTGCCAGTTTGCCAACAGTTTTGGCCTGCCCCAAATGCCCACCCAGTAAACTGTCATGTGCTTGACTCAATAAAAGGGACCTTATTTCCACATTATTAGGAATGACCAGCTTCAGCCTGCCTGAAGTGGTTTCGGTCACCCAGACCCCTCCCTTAAGCTTATACCCGAGTGCATTAGCACGAAACATACCAGTATTGGGGCAGGGCTCAAATATTGGGTCAAAAAGGTAGGCTTTCCTAAGTTGTTCAAGGAAGGACTTTTTCACCTTTAGTGAAGTGAGTGCACACAGGACTTTATCTACAGCATGCTGACTAAAGGTCCTTTCTTGCAAGTCAGGTCTTCTACAGAGTGCATCAGCAGGATTTAACTTCCCTGGTTTGTAGTCGATCTAGACTTGAAACTGCTCCAGCATCTGGCTCCAACGATTCTCGCTCCTTGACAGCTTGGACTTCCTCTAAAGTGAGTCAGAGCTAGATGATATGTAATCACCTTAAGAGCTTTACCATGTAAGTATGCTCTCCACTGTTTGAGCACATGAATGATAGCTAGCAGCTCTTTATCATGCACTGAGTAATTAATCTGCGCTGGATTAAATTTCATAGACTTGTACGACACAGGATACCACTCCTGCCGTACCTTACCATCCTTTGTGGTTTTGTCAGCAGGCTGCAACAAAATAGCACCCATGGCAAAGTCAGAGGCATCAATAACCACCTGCACCGATTTGCTGGGGTCATACACGGCTAGCACTGGGGCAGAACAAAGAGCATCTTTAAGGGTCTGGAAGGCAGCCTGCTGCTCTTCCCCCCACACACACCCTATGTCTTTCTTAGTAAGGTCAGTCAGATTACTGGCCTTTGTAGAATAATTCTCAATAAATCTCCTATAGTACTTAGCCAACCCGAGGAAGGATCTAATTGCAGAGACAGACTGGGGTACTGGCCATTCCCTTCTGGTCTGGACTTTCTTAGGATCCACACTGATGCCTTCTTTACTGACAACGTGGCCTAAGAATTCAATACTTTCTTTAATGAAATCACACAAATAAGGTCTGAAAATGTCATTCATAGCACCCATGAAGGTTGCAGGAGCATTAGTAAGTCCAAATGGCATCTCGTTGAACTCATAGTGTCCATAACGTGTGCGGAAGGCAGTCTCGTGTTCATCCTCCTCAGCAATTCTGATTTGATGATAACCACTTTTGAGATCTATCATTCAGCAACTTGCATCCTTCTGGAAGCCTCTTCTTTTCCTTCAGTTGCCATCCACACAAGACAAGAGGAAGAGCACTGGTGGGTGCCAAGTAAGTCTGCCCATAACCATTTTCCTCAAGCTCTGCAATCTGTGGTTTCAACTCCTCGCTCTCCACATAAGACAAGCCATACGTGCGTTGCCAAGGTGGCTGACTCCCAGGTAATAGATCAATCCTATGATCTACTTCCTTCTTAGGGGGTAGTCCTGGAGGCATATTAAATACATCAGTGTACTGAGCAACAATTTTTGCAGCAGTAGGGTGCTCCGGAGGGCTTACCTTTTTCTCAACCACTTCTTCAGGTTGAGGAGGTACCTCTCTTAGCAGCAGACAGAACATTCTGTCTTCCTTCTGGTTCCAGCTTTTGACGAACTCCATTGCATTCAGCAACTTGCATCCTTCTGGAAGCCTCTTCTTTTCCTTCAGTTGCCATCCACACAAGACAAGAGGAAGAGCACTGGTGGGTGCCAAGTAAGTCTGCCCATAACCATTTTCCTCAAGCTCTGCAATCTGTGTTTTCAACTCCTCGCTCTCCACATAAGACGAGCCATACGTGCGTTGCCAAGGTGGCTGACTCCCAGGTAATAGATCTATCCTATGATCTACTTCCCTTTTAGGGGGTAGTCCTGGAGGCATATTAAATACATCAGTGTACTGAGCAACAATTTTTGCAGCAGTAGGGTGCGTCGAAGGGCTTATCTTTTTCTCAACCACTTCTTCAGGTCGAGGAGGTACCTCTCTTAGCAGCAGACAGAACATTCTGTCCTCCTTCTGGTTCCAGCTTTTGACAAACTCCATTGCATTCAGCAACTTGCATCCTTCTGGAAGCCTCTTCTTTTCCTTCATTTGCCATCCACACAGGACAAGAGGAAGAGCACTGGTGGGTGCCAAGTGAGTCTGCCCATCACTGGCTCCTCTCACATCAACTGTACCTCTGCTCCAACACACTTTAGCTTGATGTCTCTTAAGCCAGCACCTGCCTAGCACGAGATCATAAAAGCCAGTGTTGAGTACCTCAAATGTAAGCGTTTCAGTTAGAACTGCAATGCCAGAACCTAACTGGACCTCAATAGGCTTGGTTATAACTCCTCCCGGGATACTTGAGGCATCTCCAAGGAATATTTTTCTATTCCNAATATTTCTCTATTCCCTTGGGTGACAGTAGGCAGCCTTAGCCGCTTAATTAAGTCCTTATGGATAAAAGTATGTGACGCCCCTCCGTCAACAAATGTCCTCACCTTCCTACCTGCAATCATGCAATGCAGTAGGATAGGGGGGACTGTCTTTTCCTGACTTTCGCATTGTTCTCCTGACGTAGCAAAGAAATGTTGGACATCAGGTGGAACAAGAGCATCCAGAGTGTGCACTCTCTGGACGTCTATATTACTGATGGTCTCCTTTATCTGTTTGTCAGGCATGCATAGTGAATCCAGTTCAGCAGGACCAATAATACCTGCTACGAGGGCAGCTAGTGACGACTCACTATCTCTAGCATCCTCACAGTCAGTAGAATGGATTACTAACTGTTGCTGTCTTTTAAAGGCTGGTGTTTTCTCTCGACTTTTGAGAGGTGCTTGTCTGGACACTGCTCTCTGAGTGACCTGGCTGCTGGCAATGGAAGCGAATCGATTTTGCTGAGGCTGGTCTCGGCTTAGTCCTACCACCACCTCTTCCATAGCCGCCTCAAGGGCAACCACCTCTACCTCTAGACTATATGGCATTATACTCATACTCATATCCATCACCCTGATCATCCTCAGCCTGGTCTCCTTCAACTGCATTGTAGGAACCGTGGGGCTTTTTGACAATCTTAGACACCAAAGCGTTACTCTGGCGCTTGTGATTGAACTGCTGCTGATCCCAGGCGTCAGCATCCTGGATCAAGTCAGCCAGTTTCTCATACTTTTTCTCAGCAAAATGACCAGAGACCTCGGATTTCAAGCCATACCTGAAGTATGCTATCCTATACCGTTCTGGCAAGTCTGGCTGCTTCATCATGTCCTCCTGGAACTTTTGAGCAAACTCAGCGACTGAAGTGGTCTGCTTCAGTGTCAGGGAGATCATCGCATAGATAGCTTTCTCCTGCTGGTTGATGACATCAAACTTCTCATGCAACTTCTTGACAAACTCTACCCACGTAGGGTCACCGAGTTGCCGAGCCTTACGCTCTCCTTTCCAGTAAAGCCACCAGTCTGCGGCACTGCCTTTCAGTAGCGCACCGGTGTGCCTGACCTTCTCGTAATCTTGCAGTTCTGGGTAGTTCTCCAGCCACTGCTCAACATCCGCGAGAAACTTGATCAGGTAATATTTTCTGTTTCCCTCACGATTATATTCCTGGGGAGATTTTGGCTTGGGCTTACTAGGCCCTCGGCCACCACCACTAGGGGTTTGAGACCTCAGTTGGTCTCTGTCCCGCAGTAGAGACATTATGATTCTTTTGTCCTCCTGCTGGGACTGATACATGGTCGCCATTTGCGACTGCATCTGAACGAACAATGCTCCCAAGTCTACATTTTGGGGTGGTAGATTAGCAAATGCAGCAGCAGCATTGGCATCTACTCGCTGAGTAGTGTCCTCAACAATCCCTCTTGCTCCTGCAGCAGCAATTCCTGCCGCATTCAGCCGGTCACGTATTTGACCTAGGGGTACATTGAGTTGTACGGCAGGAGGTGGGTTCAGAACATTGGCCCTTGATGCCATAAGTTCTTCAACAGTGCGCTCGTCAGCTGGCTGTCCTTCCCTCCTTTGTATATCTTCAGCGGCCTTTGCTACTTGTTCAGCTTCTAGTTTGGCTGTCTCCTCCTCAGCTTGCTGAGCTGCGACTGAGGCAATAGCAGCTGCCTCATCTGCTGCCTCCCTAGCTGCAGTATCCGCTATTGCTTCCGAGTAGGTACGGTTTCCCGCTACATGGCTTTCCGCCTGGTTTTTGACATTCTCGTTATCCTGGTTCTCCATGTCTCGAGAGTTGCTAGTTTGAGACCTTGTCCTTACCATACAAAGAAGACTGTGATAACTGCTCTAGTAATACTGAAATGAATCGACTTACCAAATAGGCGATTAACAACAAACAAAGATCTTTATATCAGCAAGTAATCTTTATGGAGTTTTTGTTAACTGATTAAAGGGCAAAAGGACAAAACACAAGCAGTGAACAACACTCGTAATCAAATACGAGTATACTAGCATCAATAATGCACTCACTAAACTCATACATAAGCAAGGTTAGAAGACAGTGCGTATCAATGGCTTCTCGCCTTGGATTCAGATCTCTCTCAGTAAGATGTACAAGAGAGTTGGCCTCGTTTCCGAATGCCGAACTCGAGAGCAATGCCTAGCATATGTACATGGAATGAGTTTACTGTTCAACGGCCAGTGCGATGGCACCGCCTACCCGGGAGTTAACCACGTTGGTAGGACCTCGGTTAACCAAATCCACCGCCATCTCCCATCATCCCGAATCGCCATCCATCATAGGGATGTCATCTGGCCATTCATCTAACATACCACACTTAGATGCATATCGAGGCAGTTCGCCGCTACCGAGTACGGAAGTCAGCTGGCTGTCATAGAATGTGTCAGCAAGCTGACTTAAGTTGACTTCAGCTCACTGCTTCTGGCTGAGTCATTAAACTGATATTAAATGTGAAGTCCAGCACACTGATTATTAACTAGAGTTTAGCAGGCTGAACTTATTGAACTGTTATATTTAAATGAATATTATATCAACCAATATAGTGATTCATTACATCTAGACACACACCATCGGGGGGCTTCTTACAACCGCTGCCCATCCCAGCTGGACGCTGGGAAACAATATCCATGGACTGGGTAGTAACACTGCCACGAATTGCCAATGGGCATGATTCGATACTGGTAGTCGTGGATAAATTGACAAAAATTGTCATTATCATTCCCACAACTCTCAAAGTAACTGCACTCGAAACAGCGAGACGGTTCTACAACCGTGTAGTATGCCAACATGGGCTACCCTTTAATATCATCTCAGACAGAGACTCAAATTTACCTCTAAGTTGTAAAGAGCTTTAATGGGGTTAATAGGAGTCAAAGAGTTGCTTAGCACAGCAAATCATACTCAGACTGATGGGCAGACTGAAAGAAATAAACGAGTTCTGCAAGAGGTGCTGAGAGCATACATTAACCAAAAACAAGACAATTGGGATGACCTATTGCCTCAAATCCAGTTTGCGGTCAACAGTGCGGTGCACGCGTCAACGGGCAAGACTCCTTTTGAACTGAGCTTGGGTAGAGTCCCTAAGTCTCCTTCAGATGTACTAGGGGAGTCTTTATCTCACCCTGAAGGGATTGACAATCCGGTCTTCCTCCAGTTAACCCAGGAGTTTGCTGACACCCTGTCAGAAGTCCAACAGAACTTACACAAAGTCCAGGAAAACCAACAAAAATACGCTAATCAGCACCGTCGAGAATTGACATTCTCTAAGGGCGATTTGGTCAAATTGCATTCTCAGCACCTGTACTTGCCTGGTGTGGTCAAGAAAACGCTTGATCCTGTCCGGGTCGGTACATATTCGGTGGTGCGCTGTGTTTGTCGGAATGCTTACAAATTGAACATGTCAGCAGAATACAAGGGTGACCCAATATTTAATGTCTTCTTCTTAGAACCATACATTGAAGGTGACACGCTGTTCACAGGTCGGTTACCTGTCCAAACGGGACCGGTCCCCGCTGTCTGGGATGGTGACCCTGAGGAATATGAGGTCGAGGAGATTTTAGACGCTCGCTTTGTCCGTTGATCATCTAAATATGTCATGATGTACCTGGTCAGATGGAAGACTTACGACGCCTCTGGGAACACTTGGGAATTTAAAGACCATTTGACCAATGCCAAAGGGGCGTTGAAATGGTTCCACCTTCGGGCGGCTGGCACCCCTCCCTAACTGTCATTTCAGTGGATATGGAGAGGTGACAGGAGGTTCTGTCTCCATATAAGTCGGAGGGGAATGTGACAGGTAGTGACCGATAGTGGCAGTTGTGACAGGCAGGCCACCTTTCAAATTATGTTGAAGGGAGTGTGTTCCGTTTCGGGTTCAGCCAGGCAAATTGCATAACCATTTTGCACACTCAACCTGCCCTCATACACACTTTTTCTCTCTAACTCAATTCTCTCTTATGCTCACTCACACAAGGTACTACACACGAGGGACTCTTCCTATCACGTTCTTCTGCACCACGGGCACTCAGTCGCGGCAAAGTATCATGACTTCAGTGACCGCATTGTGTTTATGATGGAGCAGGATGACTTAGAAGTCGGAACTTAAGAGGAATAGAAGAGCGGAAAAGACACATGCAAAATGCTTGCAATTCCGTGGCGACATCGAATCATCCTCCATCTCCGTTCGGGAATCACAACGACTCCAACAACAGCGGGAGGCACAAAAGAAGAAGAAAGAGGAGGAATAGGCCAGGCGGAGGCAGGAAGAACTGGACAGAAAAGCTGCAGAGGAGGCCAAGAAGACAGAAGAGGAGAGGCAAGCTGAGGAGGGGCGGAGGCAGCAAGCAGAAGAAGAACAAATGAGAATTAGCAGCTACCGCTACACAGTGCTGGGCAAGGGCTTTGATCTACTGGAGGAGGCCTTCAAGTATGCCCAGAAAAGTCGCAGTGAGGCACAGCAGGACATCGTGCAGAGCGAAGGGGAGACATCTACAAACCTTTACAAGTATATAGAGGTCAGCACAGGACTCCTCCTTTACCACAATTATGCCAGAATGGTAGGATATATGGTCAGAGAGGCCAAGGTAATGGCCCAGGTGAATGAAGCAGGAGCTGTATCAATTCCGGGTATCTGGGGGAAAGATAAGGTCATCAGGATGATCCCCATGGACGCGGACAGCTTTAAGGACTCTACATCCCATAACAGGTTCAAGGCAATGTATAATGAGGTGGAGAGAAGGAGCTGGGAATTTTTGGCAAGAGAAACCAATTAGCTGGACTTCGCAGGGCACTGGTACCCTTGTACTATGAAAAGGACAGACCTTGCCTTCTTCCAGAAACCCAGTGTTAGTGTTGTCGAGGCGACAACATGTAAAGTTGGAGAGATTGTAATGAATCAGTATATTGGTGAATATAATATTCATTTAAATATAATAGTTAAATAAGTTCTGCCTGCTAAACTTTGGCTAATATTGAGTCTGTTGGACTTTATAAAATAATCAGTTCAATGATCCAGCCGGGAGCAGCAGGCTGAAGTCAACTTAGGTCAGCTTGCTGACACATTCTATGACAGCCAGCTGACTTCCGTACTCGGTAGCAGTGAGCTGCCTAGATATGCATCTAAGTGTGGAGTGCTAGATAAATGGCCAGATGACATCCTTAGGATGGATGGCGATTCGGGATGATGGGAGATGGCGGTCGATTTAGTTAACCGAGGTCCTACCAATGTGGTTAACTCCCGGGTAGGCGGTGCCATCGCACTGGCCGTTGAACAGTAAACTCATTCCATGTACATATGCTAGGTTTTGCTCTCAATTTCTGCATTTGAAAACAAGGCCAACACCCTTGTACTGCTTACTGAGAGATATCTGGATCCAAGGCGAGAAGCCATTAATAAGGACTCTCTTCTAGCCTTGCTTATGTATGAGTTTATTGATTGCATTATTGATGCTAGTTTACTTGCATTTGACTTGCGAGTATTGTCCACTGCTAGTATGTTGTCCTTTGCTGTTTATTCAATTAATAGAAAATACCATAAAGATTATTTGCTCATATAAAGATCTTAATTAATTGTTAGTCACCTATTTGGTAAGTCAACTCATTTCAGTGCTTCCTCCTTCATCCCCACCTGGCGCCAACAGGGTGGTCCTCCAAGCCCCGGAAGGGAACAATTTCACCTGCCAATCTCAGCGGTGCTCTAGCAGCTATGTACCCTCGTACTATGCTTCCCCGCCCTCTGCCTTTGCTGATTTCCACACAGGTCTATCGAATTTTCCGTCCCAGTCTAGCAGTTTTGCGAAGTACCCCTCTCCATACCCTCCGTCCTCGGGTCCTACGTCACCTGCCCCCAATTCCTATCCAGCCGCATACCAGGCTGCCATGCCAGGACCTAGCCCTAACCTTAGCCCTAACCCGAACCCTAATTCCACACCTCAAGATTTCTTTATGCATCAGCAGTTGGCTGCGATGCAAGCTGGTATGCAGGACATGAATTGTCGCGTTGGATTTCGGCCTGATCCTATTACTGCTCGGTTCATTAGTTTGCATCCCCTTCCACCTTGTGGGCCTGGCCCCACTAATCCTTCCTGGTTCCCCCCACCTCCAGACGGCGCATTTAATGTGACCAAGGAGAAGGACGGTGATCAGGCCGTGGGTGTCCATACCGTTCACAGTCGCCGGGTGGCTGCCCATGCGGCAACTGCCGCACCGGCTGTGAGTCCAGACCACGGTCGGAGTGTGGTGCAGTCGGCCCAGCTTCTACGGTCGTTCAATCTCTTTGAGCCAGACGACACTCTAGAACCTGCTCACACTCGGTTGCTTGTATCGTCCGGGATGGGCTAGCTTGCCCTGCTGATGCAGGTACCTTGACCATCCTCCCCGACAACGTCCTCGCAGCCCAGCTGCAGGCGCAAGTGGTGTGCGATAACCTGCGCGCGGCGGCGGCTTCTAACAAGCGCGATTCGCTGTTACCCCCTTCGTATGCGCAAGTGGTGGCCGACCTACCTCAACCTTCTAGCCCGCCGCAACCGGCGACATCGCCTCTGCCCACACAAGCCCCCTTCCTACAGCGTTAGTGGTGGTGGAGGCGGACGCAGCTTCGGCTACCTTGGCGACTTCTGTGGCCGTTCCTATCGGTCGCGCCGCAGCTCAGGTGGTTCGAGTCCTCTCAGGGAATCACTACAGTCGGGTGCTGAGCATTGCCTTACACAGTCACCTCTTGCATCGGTCACGTCACCTATGCCCGGCATGCTGAGGAGTTTCGTCCTTCTTGTAATGAATTAGTATAATCGTAAATATAATATTCATTTATGTATAATAGTTAATTGGGTTCATTCTGTTGAACTCTAGTCAACATTCAGTCTGCTGGACAATATACCATTATCAGTTTAATGACTCAGCCAAAAGCAGCAGGCCGAAGTCAACTTCGGTCAGCTTGCTGACACATTCTTTGACAGCCAGCTGACTTCCGTATCCGATAGCAATTGAAAGGGGCAGAGTGCCCTAATCGAAGCGTCGTAACTCACGAGGAAAGGAACTAGTTGCAACCATACTAAAGAGTGCAGCGGCATATTACTAAGAAGGCTTAGGAAAATTACTCAACATTTTGAGTAGCAAGAAACTGCTCACAAATGATGAAGAATGGAAGGCCTTGTCATTACAATCCCGTAGATATTTACAGAAGTGAAAACTGATAAGAAACGAAGAAGTTTTGCCTATTTATAATATTCTGCCCAAGTGCTCCTCTCTAGGAGGAAGCTACGGAATTTGTGTTTGTCAAATCGTCCCTTCCAGATAATTTGTGAGTAGGCCAGATCAGTCTCATCTGACGTGTCGGGCCAAATTGACGTCCACATACATGCATTGACATTACTCGAATATTTTATCTTAGGCACGCTAGGCTAAACCACAACTTCTAGGTAAGTCGACCTAGTCGGCACTCCGCGTCAGCCAAACTTACATGAAGGTTCAAGTTCACTTCAACGAGCCAGATCGCTTGACGCTGTCGGTCAATCTGACGGTCGCTCTCACCGCAAATGAAGGACAGTCGTCAACCGACCTCATCACTAATTATATTCGGAATTCCATAACCCTCTAAATACTTGACCAAATTCAATGAACTTTACATCAGAATAACCACAAAAATGAACTCTACACTACTAAGCAACCAAAAGATACTTTTGGGAAACTTAGAAATGCACTTTACACACCTATGACCTTACAGCAGCGAACTGCCTAGATATGCATCTAAATGTGATATGCTAGATGAATGGCCAGATGATATCCTTGGGATGGATGGCAATTTGGGATGATGGAGATGGCGAAGGATTTGGTTAACCGAGGTCCTACCAACGTGGTTAACTCCCGGGTAGGCGGTGCCATCGCACTTGCTGTTGAACAGTAAGCTCATCCCATGTACATATGCTAGGTATTGCTCTCGAGTTCGGCATTTAAAAACGAGGCCAATTCTCTTGTACTGCTTACTGAGAGATATTTGAATCCAAGGCAAGAAGCCATTGATACGCACTGACTTCTAGCCTTGCTTATGTATGAGTTTACTGATTGCATTATTGAAGCTCATTTACTTGCATTTGACTTACGAGTATTGTCCACCGCTAGTTCGTTGTCTTTTGCTGTTAATCAATTGACAGAAATACCATAAAGATTACTCGCTAATATAATGATATGTATTCATTGTTAATCGCCTATTGGTAAATTGATTCATTTCAGTGGTATCGGAGCAGCTATCACAGTAGTCGTGTATGATGAGGACTACGTCTCAAATTAGCAACTCTCAAAAAATAGAGGGTAAGGACAATGATAACATTGTAAAAGGGCAGGACGAAAGTTGCGTCTTTGGACCCCGTACCTACTTGGAAACGCTACACAATGCAAGAGCTAGAGAAGCTGCTGAGCAGGCAGCAGCTCTTGCTGCAGTAGCAGCTCAGTTGGCTGAGGATGAGCGTTTAGCCAAAGAAGTAGAGGAGGCAGTAAACAGGAGGGCCCCAGATGAAAGGACGGTGGAAGAGCATATGGCAGAAAGGGCCATTCTTCGAAACCAATTTCCTGTTGTGCCTACTGTCATACCTCTCCCTCAATTTCGCAGACAGGTGAGCGCAACAGGCATAGCCGGAGCGGCAGCAATCGGGAATGCCGAAGCTGCTACTAATAGAGCTAATATTGCTGCTGTTGCGTTTGCTGGGCTACCACCTCAGAACGTAAATCTGGGAGCCTTATTTGTTCAGATGCAAATGGCGAGCATGTATCAGTCCCAACAGGAGGACAAAAGGATCATGATGGCATTGCAGCGTGATAGAGACCAACTGGGTTCCCAAACCATTGGTGGTGGTGGGAGAGGACCTATTAAGCCTAAGCCAAAACCTCCCCAGGACTATGATCTTGAAGGAAACAAAAAGTATTACCTGATTAATCTTCGCGCTAATGTTGAGCAGTGGCTGGAGAACTACCCAAAATTGCAGGATTACAAGAAGGTCAGGCACACTGGTGCTCTACTAAAAGGCAGTGCAGCAGACTGGTGGCTGTATTGGAAAGGAGAGCGTAAGGCTCAACAACTCGGTGACCCTACTTGGGTAGAGTTTGTTGAGAAACTACATGAGAAGTTTGATATTATCAATCAGCAGCAGAAAGCTATCTATGCCATGATCTCCATGACACTGAAGCAGACCACTTCAGTTGCTGAGTCTCCTCAAAAATTCCAGGAGAACGTGATGAAGCTGCCCGATTTGCCACAGCAGTATAGGATAGCACACTTCAAATATGGCTTGAAATTAGAAGTCTCAGGTCATTTTGCTAAAAAGAAGTATGAGAAATGGCTGGCTTGATCTAGGTGGCTGATGCATGGGCTCAACAGCAGTTCAATCACAAGCACTAAAGTAATGCTTTGGTGTCTAAGATTCTCAGAAAGCCCCACGGTTCCTGTAACGCTATTGAAGGAGACCAGGTTGAGGACGATCAGGGTGATGAGTATGAGTATGAGTATAATGCTATGCAGTCTAAAGGGAGAGGTGGATATTCTCAAGGTGGCTATGGAAGAGGTGGTGGTAGGACTAAGCCGAGACCAGCCTCAGCAAAATCTGTGTGCTTCCATTGCAAGCAGTTGGGTCACTTCAAAGAGCACTGTCCAGACAAGCACCTCCCAAAGGTCGAGAGAGAAGACCAGCCTTTAAAAGACAGCAACAGTCAGTAATCCAGTCTACTGACTGTGAGGATTCTAGAGATAGTGAGTCGTCACTAGCTGCCCTCGTAGCAGGTATTATTGGTCTCGCTGAACTGCATTCACTATGCATGCGTGACAAACAGATACAAAACACCATCAGCAATATGGATCCCTAGAGAGTGCACACTCTGGATGACCTTGTTCCACTTGATGTCGAACATTTCTTTGCTAAGTCAGGAGAACAATGTAAAAGTCAAGAAAAGTCAGTCTCCCCTATTCTACTGCATTGTATGATAGCAGGTAGGAAGGTGAGGGCATTTGTTGACGAAGGGACGTCACACATACTTTTATCCATAAGGACTTCGTTAAGCGGCTAAGGCTGCCAACTGTCACCCAAAGGAATACAAAAATATTTCTTGGAGATGCCTCAAGTATCTCGAGAGGAATTGTAACCAGGCCTATTGAGGTCCAGTTAGGTTCTGGCATTGCAATTCTAACTGAAACGCTTACATTTGAGGTACTCAACACCGGCTTTTATGATCTCGTGCTAGGTAGGGCCTGGCTTAATAGACATCAAGCTGAAGTGTGTTGGAGCAGAGATACACTGAAAGTGAGAGGAGCTAGTGATGGGCAGACTAACTTGGCACTGACTAGTGCTCTTTTTCTTGTCCTGTATGGATGGCAAATGAAGAAAAAGAAGAGACTTCCGGGAGGATGCAAATTGCTGAATGCAATGGAGTTCGTCAAAAATTGGAACCAAAAGGAAGATAGAATGTTATGTCTGCTGCTAACAGAGGTACCTCCTCAACTTGAAGAAGTGGTTGAGAAAAAGGTGAGCCCTCCGGAGCACCCTACTGCTGCGAAAATTGTTGCTCAGTATACTGATATTTTTAATGTGCCTCCAAGATTGCCCCCTAAAATGGAAGTTGATCATAAAATTGATTTACTACCTGGGAGTCAACCACCTTGTCAACGCACCTATGGCTTGTCTTATGTGGAGAGCGAAGATTTGAAAACACAGATTGCAGAATTGGAGGAAAATGGTTATGTTTTCCCCAGTAAATCACCTCATGGAGCACCCATCCTATTTGTTAAGAAGAAAATTGTAGTATGCGAATGTGTGTGGATTACAGAGCTTATAGTAGAATTACAGTAAAGAACAAGTTTGCTTTATCCAGAATCGAGGACTTGCTTGATACCCTGTTTGGTGCTAAAGTGTTCAGGATTGCTAGGGAGATCAACACAAGACTGCCTTCCGCACACATTATGGACACTATGAGTTCAATGTGATGCCATTTGGACTGACTAATGCTCCTACATCCTTCATGAATGATATGAATAACATTTTCAGGCCTTACTTGGATAAGTTTGTGCAAGTCTTCTTGATGATATTTTAATTTTCTCTAGAAATGAAGCTGAGCATGCTGAGCACTTAAAGACACATGGACACTCTGAGAAGGAACAAGTTATATGCTAAAATGAGCAAGTGTGATTTCTTTAATAAAAGGTCTCCCGAGGAAAAGACCATATATGGTCCAATAATGCACCACCTAAGTCACACTATATTGAAATGACCACTGAAGCTATGATTATGTGTATTAGACCACTAGAGAGCTTACATCACAAGGTATTGCACTGGCCATGTGGCTCGCAATTTTCGGATAGGTAAGGTGTACTTATTGCACAAAGTGTGTACGATAACAAGAAACGACCAACTAGGGCCAACTTTGACTTCACACAGTATGGGTTTGGATATGCACCAGCAGTTGTTGATTTGTTTTGGGGTAGGCATGTGTCTTACCTATTGTATGAATCAGATTTCACTTCATTTTGATCGATAGCTTTGTGCAGGCACGCTCTGTACTTAGTAGACCATATGGGATCTGGGTAGTTTCTGTACTTTTTAGGGCCTCATGCTACAAAGCATCACAGTTCATAATTCATAACTCATTCTGTACACATGCAAATAGTAATCCGTAAAGTGGAGCTTAAAAACAAGGTGTTACTTTACTTACAAAAAAAATTATAGAGACAATCAATAAAAAAGAATTATTAATCAAATAATATTGCAGAATTGGCAGCTTTGCACACATGAAGCTGAACTGTATACGAAGCACAATACCTTTCATATATGTTTTTGTTGCAGCTCCTCTGTAGAGTACTCAGCCTGTAGGGGCCACTATCTACATGTGCTATGTGCCTGTTGGTATGGTACTCCTCAAAGCAAGGCGTGGGGCAAAGCGCCACTCCACGCGTTGCGCACCAATAGCTAGGCCTCACCTTACTCTTCCCATGGCCTAGGTCATACAGCTTGATCTTGCACACTACACATCCTGGTCTAGAGCCTCTTGGAAGGTGCTCAAAAAAGTGTCTCCTTAGTACTTGTCCATCCCAGCCCGCCCCGCACTCCAGCGAAAGCACCTCCTCTCATGTGGATCATGGAAGTCTGTCATCTCCGCTACAACATTTAACATGAAGGAATTCCTGTCACTCTCAGGATGGGCCAGGTTGTAGAGGATGTAGGCATCGGCCAAGGCAGCATCAAACAGACCCCAATATAGTTTGTGCCACCACTTCAAGCTCACAGCAGAAGCCTCGACAAAGTACTTATCTCTTACACAGAGCTTGTAAAATTGATCAACAGCATCTTTATGTGTTTTGTAGTGCACCACAATGTTTGGAGAAGTTATGGTTAAGGAGCAATTATGGTTATGGAGCAGTTGTCCTTCTCCTCCTCTCCCTTTTCTCAGTCCAACCCAGCAAGAGAGAATGTAGACTCATCTTCTACATGGCGCCACATTCAAGTTGCGCTGTGGTCGCTGCTCCGCACGTGCAGCGCGCCCTTTGCAGGCGAGGGTGCGCGCATGCAGCCTTCCTCTGCCTCTTCCATCAGCTGCTTACCTCTTCCAGTGTCAAGCCTGCCCCTCTTCCTCATAGTATCCTCCTCCTCCTCCTCCTCCTCTCCTCCTCATCGTCCTCATCCTTCTCACGATCACTAGACCTTGGCTGTGAGTCATCATTTGCATCTTGGAAGGACAAATTTAGACTTTGACCCTCATTCTCCCTCAAACTTGAAAGCAGAGAGGCCCCTGAGGAAACCAAGCCAAAACGAACTACATGCAGCTCGGAAAAAAACCAAGATTTTTCAGGCACAGTAGATAGGTATTGCCTGACCTGCCATGCCTCCCATTGCTTCTTTTCCTTGTCATACAACACTTCTACGAGCCATGAGTTCTCCTTTTTAGTCTTTACAACCTCTTTTCTCACAATCTCGACTAAGAAAAACTCTATGTAACACTGTCCAAATGTCTTTTTTGCCCATGCATCTCTCCAGAAGGTAGCAGGGATGAGTTATTTACCACCCACAACAATTTTTGGCGCATTTGAAGAAAAAGCCATGGCTCTAAGAGCTTTTTAGTAACCTCGGATATGACAGACTTTTCACATAAAATTTATTAACTTGAAATTTGAACCTCACTCTTTTGTCTCTAACATTGTCGTTAATGATCGAAATATCATTTTGCATTTCTTCGCCTAAGGTTCAAGTTTGTACGGTTTGTTTGAGCCATAAATTGAACCATTTGGTCAACTGTAGCACCCTCGAGGTCAACGCTGAAAAATGGGGGTTAGCTACACCATGTATGGTTCGAGGACCATATTTGGTCCAATTGCAGACCTAGTGTTAAGAAAAGTATTGAATTCTGGGGCCACGTTGTCAATAAAGACGGCATTAGTGTGGATCCTAAGAATGTCCAGACGATGAGGGACTGGCCTGTGCCACAGTCTGTTCCAAAAGTTAGATCCTTCCTCGGGTTGGCTAATTAGTGTAAGAGATTTATTGAGAATTATCCTACAGAGGCCAGTAAACTAATTGACCTTACTAAAAAGGACATAGGGTATGTGTGGGGGGAAGAGCAGCAAGCTACCATCCAAACCCTTACAGATGCTCTCTGTTCGGCTTTAATCTTAGCTGTGTATGACCCCAGCAAACTTGTGCAGGTAAGTATCGATGCTTCTGACTGGGCTATGAGTGCTATTTTGTTGCAGCCTGCTGACAAAATCACAAAGGATGGTAAGGTAAGGCAAGAGTGGCATTCTGAGCTGTATGAGTCTATGAAATTCAACCCAGCTGAAGTTAATTATTTTGTGCATAATAAAGAGCTGCTTGCTATCATTCATGTGCTCAAACAGTGGAGAGCATACTTACATGGTAAAGCTTTTAAGATGATTACAAATAATCTAGCTGAAACTCACTTTCAGAAGAAGTCCAAGCTGTCGAGGAGGGAGAATCGCTGGAGCCAGATGCTGGAGCAGTTCCAAGTCCAGATTGACTACGCACTAAGGAAGTTGAACCCTGCTGATGCATTCTCTAGACGACCTAACTTGCAAGAGAGGAACTTTAGTCAGCATGCTGTAGATAAAGTCATTTGTGCACTCACTTCACTCACAGTGAAAAAGTCCGTCCTAGAACAACTTAGGAAAGCCTACCTTTCTGACCCAACATTTGAGCCCAGCCCCACTGATGGTGTGTCTCTTGCTACTGGACTTGAGTATAGCTGAAGGGAGGGGTCTGGATAACTGAAACCACTTCAGGCCGGCTGAAGCTGGTCATTCCTAATAACTTAGAAGTAGGGTCTCTCTTACTGAGTCAAGCACATGACAGTTTACTGGGTGGGCATTTGGGACAGGCCAATCTTGTTGGCAAACTGGCAAAACATTATCATTGGAATGTTCCCTCGGGATGTCTTGAAATATGTTGTCCTGTAATCAGTGTTAGAAAGATAAGTCTAGGCACACACCACTCGGGGGGCTAGTACAAACACTACCCACCCCAGCTGGACGCTGGGAAACAATATCCATGGACTGGGTGGTAACACTACCAAGAATTATCAATGGGCATGATTCAATACTGGTAATAGTGGATAAATGGTGATTTTCATCCCCACAACTGTCAAAGTAATTGCACTCGAAACTGCGAGACAGTTCTACAACCATGTAGTATGCCAACATGGGCTACCCTTTAATATTATCTCAAAGAGACTCAAAATTAACCTCTAAATTTTGGAAGTAATGGGAGTCAAATAGCTGCTCAGCACAGCCAACCACCCTCAGACTGATGGGCAAACTGAAAGAACTAACCCAGTTCTCCAAGAGGTGCTGAGAGCATATATTAACCAAAAACAAGATAATTGGGATGACCTGTTACCTCAAATTCAGGTTGCGGTCATTGGTGCGGTGCACGCGTCAACAGGAAAGACTCCTTTTGAACTCAGTCTGGGTAGAGTCCCTAAGGCTCCTTCAGATGAGCTCGGAGAGTCTTTGACTCACCGTGAGGGGATTGACAATCCGGTCTCTCTCCAGTTAAGTTAGGAGTTTGCTAACACCCTGTCAAAAGTTCAACACAATCTGCACAAAGCCCACAAAAATCAACAGAATTACGCTAATGAACACTGTTGGTGTAGTGATTTGAGTTATAATATGTTTGTTTGCATATATTTCAATGCTTTTGAATATATTTGGAGTAGTCTTGTGTGAAGTCAAGTGTAAATAGATACTCTAGTGACTTGGTTCATGTCCTTTGAACCTTCTAAAAAGGCCTCTCTGATAGATAGATAAATAGATAGATAGATAGATTAATAGATAGTTTATTATACTGTTGCGGTGGTTACCTGCACGCCATTATCCCATTTGCTGATGGCCCAAGCATAAGGGGTTATCACACCAAAGCGGTCATAGGTTGTTTCGTAATAAAAGAAGTAATAAAGGATATCGTTGGTATCATCCTCTTCCGTATGCCCCTTCCCTTCCACATGGAAACCGATTTGAGCATGTGTAAGCTTTTTTCGAAATCGGACGAGCTCACCCGTGATCAAGCAATAACAACTTTCAGGTTTGAATGCCTTGATGATAACGTTGTAATGATTGTCGTCCCATAGCAACTTGTATGGCGATTGATCATCACCTGATACCAATGAAGGACTCCAGTGTGTCACTATAAGTCTAGTGCCCCACTCGTTGGTATTGGTGGACTCTCTCGTGAAAGCAATATTATACTTGTCCTCATACACACAAATTTCGATGCTTGAAATGAATCGACTTACAAAATAGGCGATTAACAATCAATAAAGATCTTAATATCAGCAAGTAATCTTTATGATATTTTTTGTTAAATGATTTAACAGCAAAGGACAACACACTAGCAGTGAATAATACTCGTGAGTCAAATGCAAGTAAACTAGCATCAATAATGCAATAACTAAACTCATACATAAGCAAGGTTGGAAGACAGTGCGTATCAATGGCTTCTTGCCTTGGATTCAGGTTTCTCTCAGTAAGCTGTACAAAAGAGTTGGCCTCGTCTCCGAATGCCGAACTTGAGAGCAATGCCTAGCATATGTACATGGAATGAGTTTACTGTTCAACGGCCAGTGCCATGGCACCGCCTACCCGGGAGTTAACCACGTTGGTAGGACCTCGGTTAACCAAATCCACCGCCATCCCCCATCATCCCGAATCGCCATCCATCATAGGGATGTCATCTGGCCATTCATCTAGCATATCATACTTAGATGCATATTTGAAATGAATCGACTTACCAAATAGGCGATTAACAATTAATAAAGATCTTTATATCAGCAAGTAATCTTAATGGTATTTCCGTTAACTGGTTTTCGGCAAAAGACAACACACTAGCAGTGAATAATACTCGTCAGTCAAATGTGAGTAAACTAGCATCAATAATGCAAATCAGTAAATTCATACGTAAGCAAGGTTAGAAGACAGTGCGTATCAATGGCTTCTCGCCTTGGATTCAGATCGCTCTCAGTAAGCTGTACAAGAGAGCTGGCCTCGTTTCCAAATGCCGAACTTGAGAGCAATGCCTAGCGTATGTACATGGAATGAGTTTACTGTTCAACGGTCAGTGCGATGGCACCGCCTACCCGGGAGTTAACCACGTTGGTAAGACCTCGGTTAACCAAATCCACCGCCATCTCCCATCATCCCGAATCGCCATCCATCATAGGGATGTCATCTGGCCATTCATCTAGCATACCACACTTAGATGCATATCGAGGCAGTTCGCTGCTACCGAGTACGGAAGTCAGCTGGCTGTCAAAGAATGTGTCAGCAAGCTGACTTAAGGTGACCTCAGCCTGCTACTTCCGGCCAAGTCATTAAACTGATATTAAGTATAAAGTCCAGCAGACTGATTGTTAACTAGAGTTCAGCAGGCTGAACTTATTTAACTATATTATTTTAATGAATATTATATCAACCAGTATACTGATTCATTACAATCCCTCCAACTTATCATGTTGTCGCCTCGACAACACTAACACTAATAACAGCGTGCTGTCCCTCTTATCCCCAGCCTGCTGCCCTTAGGAGGGAGGTGCTCCTGAGGTCCTATACTCAGGGGAACCAGACCTCCTCCTGTCTTGGGGTCTTCAGAAGCTTGTCAGAGAAGGGGGTTCCGTGTAAGGACCCGGCGGAGAACGCAGTAACTGGGCTGTTTCCTCCTGCAGAGTCTGCAACTGAAGGGTGGCAGCCTTCTCCTGGGCTGCCCTCAAACTGACAGGTACGTATACCGGCATCCCAGAAGGATGTTGCATGACATGAGCCAAGGGTACATGCCCTCTCTACGAGGGAGATGCTGGCAGGCCTCTGGCTATCTCCCGAGCAGCCCTCTTGTCTGCCCTGTCTGACTGGGTCTCTTTGCTTGGAGATGGGCTCTGTCCTCTGGCAGTCCCCAGCCAAGTGATATCCTCCTCTTGAGCGAGTTGCGGCGGGGCCCACCCCGTCTTCTCCTTTACAGGGGATGTGGCAGGTGTCAGGATCACGGCGGGGCTAGTGTCTTCCTCCTCGCCTTCCTCCTCGTCTTCCTCCGACTCCTCTTCCTTGCCGTCCCCGGGTTCCTCTGAGACTTCTGGGGTCTCCTCTGTCCGCTGCTCCAGCTCTTCCCGAGAAAAAGAATATCCTACTAACCTCCCCCTTTTGGGTGCTGGTGGGGGCTGCTGAGTCCGGACCGCATAGAGGTCCTTTTCCCCCTGCTTACTTGCCCATTTGGCATAAGCGTGCTTCCCTTTGGAGAATGACTCTCGGGCCCTGCTTCTGTCCCCCTGCATCTCTTGGCTCATGCAGTCTCTGACTCCATCCAATCTTGGGTCCCAAGCCGCAATGTGAGGGGGCAATACTGTGTTCCCCTTTAGGGGTTGTCAGGAAATCCTCATCCGTCGCTCTGTCATTCTGCTGGTCCCTCATGTTGATGGTCATCCACCGCCAATTCGTGGGCTTTTGGAAGAAGGCCGCGTCTGTCTTTTTAAGAGTACCAGGGTACCAGTGCCCTGCAAAGTCCAGCTGACTGGTTTTTCTGGCCAAGAATTCCCAGCTCCTCCTCTTGATCTCATTGTACATGGCCTTGAATCTGTTGTGGGGAGTTGACTCCTTGAAGCTGTCCGCGTCCATGGGGATCATCCTGATGACCCTATCTGTCCCCCAGATACCAGGAATTGAGATAGCTCCTGCTTCGTTCACCTGGGCCATTGCCTTGGCCTCTTCGATGGTACATCCTACCATCCTGGCGTAATCGTGGTAGAGGAGGAGCCCTGTGCCGACCTCCATATACTTGCCAAAGTTTTCAGATGTCTCCCCTTCCTTCTGGAGGATTTCATTCTGCGACTCACTGCGACTTCTCTGGGCATACTTGAAGGCCTCCTCCAGTAGATCAAAGCCCTTGCCCAGCACCGTGTAGCGGTAGCTGCTGATTCTCCTCTGTTCTTCTTCTTCAGCCTGCTGCTTCCGCTTCTCCTCAGCTTGCCTCTCCTCCTCTGCTTTCTTGGCCTCCTCTGCAGCTATTCTGTCCATTTCTTCCTGCCTTAGTCTGGCCTATTCCTCCTCCTCCTTCTTCTTCTGTGCCTCCCGCTGTTGTTGGAGTTGTTGTGATTCCCGAGCGGAGATGGAAGATGATTCGATGTCTCCACGGAACTGCAAGTATTCTGCATGTGCCTCTTCCGCCCTTCTCTTCCTCTTGAGCTCCAACTTTTGAGTCATCCTGCTCAATCATAAACACAATGCAGTTAGTGAAGTCATGATGTTTTGCCGCTACTGAGTGCCCTTGATGAAGAGGGACGCGATCGAAAGAGTTCCTAGTGTGAAATACCTGGTGTGAGCGAATATAAGGAAAAATTGAGTTGGAGAGCAAGTGAGTGTGAGCGCAGGTTGAGTGGGTAATATGGTGATCAGAGACTACCACTCCCTCCAACTTAAATTTAAAGGTGGGCTGCCTGTCACAACTGTCACTAACTGTCACATCTCCCTCCAACTTATATGGAGACAGGACCTCCTGTCACCTTCCCGTGTCAACGGAAATGACTGTTAGGGAGGTGCCCCAGCCGCCCGAAGGTGGAACCGTTTCAACGCCCCTTTGGCATTGGTCAGCTGATCTTTAAATTCCCAAGTGTCCCCAGAGGCATCGTAACCCTTCCATCGGATGAGGTACTTCATGACATATTTAGACGATCGACGGACCGAGCGAGCGTCTAAAATCTCATCGACCTCATATTCCTCAGGGTCGCCGTCCCGGACAGCGGGGACCGGTCCCGGTTGGACAGGTAACCGACCTGTGAACAGTGTATCACCTTTGATGTACGGTTCCAGGAAGGAGACATTAAAGACCGGGTGCCCCTTGTATTCAGCTGACATGTTCAGTTTGTAAGCATTCTGACCGACGCGACGAACCACCGAATATGGACCGACCCAGACAGGGCCAAGCTTTTTCTTGACCACACTAGGGAGGTACAGGTGCTGAGAATGCAGTTTGACTAAATCCCCCTTGGAAAATGTCAGTTCCCGACGGTGTTGATTAGCGTATTTTTGTTG
>WELA01001907.1:354774-365157 GCA_009602735.1 Mesotaenium endlicherianum
TAGCAAATGCAGCAGCAGCATTGGCGTCTACTTGCTGAGTAGTGTCCTCAACAATACCTCTCGCTCCTGCAGCAGCAATTCCTGCCGCATTCAGCCGGTCACGTATTTGACCTAGGGGTACATTGAGTTGTACAGCAGGTGGTGGGTTCAGAACATTGGCCCTTGATGCCATGAGTTCCTCGACAGTGCGCTCGTTAGCTGGCTGTCTTTCCCTCCTTTCTGTATCTTCAGCGGCCTTTGCTACTTGTTCAGCTTCTAGCCTAGCTCTCTCCTCCTCAGCTTGCTGAGCTGCGACTGCGGCAATAGCAGCTGCCTCATCTGCAGCCTTCCTAGCTCCAGTATCTCCTACTGCTTCCGAATAGGTACGGTTTCCCGCTACATGGCTTTCCGCCTGGTTTTTGACATTCTCGTTATCCTGGTTCTCCATGTCTCGGGAGTTGCTAGTTTGAGACCTTGTCCTTACCATACAAAGAAGACTGTGATAACTGCTCCGATACCACTAAAATGAATCGACTTACCAAANTACCACTAAAATGAATCGACTTACCAAACAGGCAATTAACAATTAATAAAGATCTTTATATCAGCAAGTAATCTTTATGGTATTTCCGTTAACTGGTTAAACGGCAAAGGACAACACACTAGCAGTGAACAATACTCGTNAGCAGTGAACAATACTCGTAAGTCAAATGCGAGTAAACTAGCATCAATAATGCAATCAGTAAACTCATACATAAGCAAGACAGTGCGTATCAATGGCTTCTTGCCTTGGATTCAGGGTTCTCTCAGTAAGCTGTACAAGAGAGCTGGCCTCGTTTCCGAATGCCGAACTCGAGAGCAATGCCTAGCGTATGTACATGGAATGAGTTTACTGTTCAACGGTCAGTGCGATGGCATCGCCTACCCGGAAGTTAACCACGTTGGTAAGACCTCGGTTAACCAAATCCACCGCCATCTCCCATCACCCCGAATGGCCATCCATTATAGGGATGTCATCTGGCCATTCATCTAGCATACCACACTTAGATGCATATCGAGGCAGTTCACTGCTACCGAGTACGGAAGTCAGCTGGCTGTCAAAGAATGTGTCAGCAAGCTGACTTAAGGTGACCTCAGCCTGCTACTACCGGCCAAGTCATTAAACTGATATTAAATATAAAGTCCAGCAGACTGATTGTTAACTAGAGTTCAGCAGGCTGAACTTATCTAACTATATTATTTAAATAAATATTATGTCAACCAGTATACTGATTCATTACAATATTGAGGCAGTTCGCTGCTACCGAGTACGGAAGTCAGCTGGCTGTCAAAAAATGTGTCAGCAAGCTGACTTAAGTGGACTGCAGCCTGCTGCTTCCGGCTGAGTCATTAAATTGATATTAAATATAAAGTCCAGCAAACTAAGTATGAACTGGAGTTCAGTAGGCTGAACTTGATTAACTATTATATTTATATGAATATTATATCTACTAATATACTGATTCATTACAATCCCTCCAACTTAACTTGTTGTCGCCTCAACAACATTAAATTGCAAATGTCTTAAGTAAAGGACCTGAACCTGACCAGCCTTCCCCACTGACTGCCTTTCCAACCTGTCACTTAGGGGTTTGTTCCTGGGGCTTTAGGATCAGGAGACTGGGATCTGGACCTAGATCTGGACAGCCCTCTAGGTCTGCTAGTTGGCCTTCTAAAGAACCCCGTTTGTTCTAAAGTTGGACCTCGAGGAGAACGAAGGATGGTAGCCTGCTCTTCACCCACTTGGGTGTTGATCCCCACATAGACAGGCATTCTAGTAGGATGCTAAAATACATTGGCAAGAGGTACATGTCCCTGAGCGAACGGGGAGGCCGGCATACCTTTGGCTACCCCGCGTATCCCTCTTCTGAAACCCCTGTCCTCTGGGGATTTCTGGCTGTGTCTGCTGCCCAGTACCGTCAGATCAGCTTCTTCCCCTGCTTGGGCAGGTGGGTTGGGGGAGCAAGTGCGGGGTCCAGTTGCCTCCATGACTGGGATCACGTTCCATATACCTGATCTTGGTTCCTTAGGAAGTGCCCCTGCCTGCCCCTGGGTCTCCTCAGTACCAGCTCCTCATGCTTCTCCTCTGCCTTGTTCTTCTTCCTCATCCCCCTCATCCTCCTCCTCCGAGAGAGTAGGAGTCTCGTCAACTAAGTCGTCCTGCTCCCTGGTAGACATGGAGTAGTCTACTGAGCTCCCTTTTCTAGGGCGCGCTGGAGGTTGCTTGGCGTTCTGCCTGATGATATCTATCCGGCCTGCATTCTTCGGCCATTTGACGAAGGCATGCTTTCCCTTAGACAAGTAGTCTCTCCCCCTCCTCCTGTGCTCTTTGGTCTCTGCATACATATTACTCAAGCAGCCATTCAGCCTTGGGTCCCAAGGGGCAATGTGAGGTGGTAGGATGAGGTAGCCGTCTAGGCCATAGTGGAAATCGTTTGGTTGGGCTCGGTCACACTCCTGCTTTTTGTTTGTGACCGTCATCCACCTCCAGTCTGTTGGCTGCTGGTAGTACTAAAGTCCATGCTCAGCTTTTCTCAGTTTACATGGGAACCAGTGGGGAGAGAACATCTGCTGTCCCGCTTCCCTGGCCAAGTACTCCCAGCTCCTTCTCTCAACTTCATTGTAAGCTTGCAATAGTGTGAGGTACAAGACCGTATCCTTAAAGCTATCGGGCCGCATGCTCACCATCCTGATGAGTCTTTGATCTCCCACTATTCCCAGTATTGGGACAGGCTTGTTCTCTGAATCATCGGCAAGGTACCGGGCCTGCTCTGCTGTATAGCCCACCATCTTGGCATAATCCTCGTAGAGGACCACACCAGTGTGTGTCTCAATGTACCTATCCAGTGCTGCAGTCCCTTCCCTCTGTAGCAGTGTTGTCTGTTCCAGCTTGTTGATCTCCTGGGCTGCCAGCAATGCTTCCTTCAAGTTATTAAAGTTTTGGCCACCCACCACAGTATACCTCTAAATGGCCAAGCTCTTCTGCCTGTCCGCTTCAGCCTTTTTCCTTCTCCCTCCTTTGCCGCTGCCGCTTCTTCTTGTTGTTTCGTCTGTCTCTCCTCCTCAGCTTTCCTGAGGTTTTCCGCTTCCTGATCCTTCTTCCTCTGTGCTTCTTCTGCCGCCTCTTGTTGTTTGCGGACCCTTTCTTGTTCTTTCCTGGTGAGGGACGTCGCGGCCGGCTCCTTTGGGTATTGCTCCATTGTCCTCCTGGCTTCTTCTACCTTGCGCTTTCTGTCCTCCTTTTGTGTGGTGGGAGCCATTCTGCACTTGTAACCAGGGCACAAGTTAGTAGAATATCGACCTTTGTCGTAGAAGTTGCAGGAAGGGAGTAACTTCGTATTAGTATGGTGTATTCGTTCTTGTTTACCTTACAGGGTGATTGCTAGGAGTTGACGTATTTGCGGTGCGCTAGACATAAACGTATGAATGTGTTTTCAGGTGTGTTAAGTGATGTATGGCTGTGCGAGGCCCTTTTTCCTTCAGCTAAACGTGCTTTATGTGGGCCAGGCTGTCCCCTCTGTCACTATGCTGACACTTACGGTTCACATAACTTTGCCTTTCTCGCTCTCGCACAGAAACTGTCATATATTTTCCCCTCCAACTTAAATGGAGACAGGACCTCCTGTCACCTTCCCGTGTCAAATGAAATGAGTACTAGGGAGTGGCTCCAGCCGCCCGAAGGTGGAACCGTTTCAACGCCCCTTTGGCATTAGTCGAATGGTCTTTGAATTCCCAAGTGTCCCCAGAGGCATCGTAACCCTTCCGTCGAAAGGGGTACTTCATGACATATATAGACGATCGACGGACCAAGCGCGCGTCTAAAATTTCCACAACCTCATATTCCTCAGGGTCGCCGTCCCGGACAGCGGGGACCGGTCCCGGTTGGAATGGTAACAGACCTGTGAACAGTGTATCACCCTTGATGTAAGGTTCCAGGAAGGATACATTAAAGACCGGATGACCCTTGTATTCAGCTGACATTTCAATTTGTGAGCACTCTTACCGACATGACGCACCACCGAATATGGACTGACCCAGACAGGGCCAAGCTTTTTCTTAACCACTCCAGGGAGGTACAGGTGCTGAGAATGCAGTTTGACCAAATTGCCTTTAAAAAAGGTCAGTTCTCGACGGTGCTGATTAGCGTACTTTTGTTGGTTTTCTTGGGCTTTGTGCAGGTTCTGCTGGACGTCTGACAGGGTGTCAGCAAACTCCTGAGTTAACTGGAGGGAGACCGGGTTGTCAATCCCTTCAGGGTGAGTTAAAGACTCCCCTAGGACATCTAAAGGAGACTTAGGGACTCTACCCAGGCTTAGTTAAAGAGGAGTCTTACTGGTTGACGCGTGTACCGCACTGTTGACCGCAAATTGGATTTGGGGTAACAGGTCATCCCAATTATCTTGTTTTTGGTTAATATAGGCTCTCAGTACCTCTTGTAGAACTCGGTTAGTTCTTTCAGTCTGCCCATCAGTCTGAGGGTGGTTTGCTGTGCTGAGCAGCAGTTTGACTCCCATTAACCCCATTAAAGCCCTCCAGAGCTAAGAGGTAAATTTTGAGACTCTTTCTGAGATTATATTAGAAGGTAGCCCATGTTGGCATACTACATGGTTGTAGAATTGTCTCGCTGTTTCGAGTGCAGTTACTTTGACAACTGTGGGGATGAAAATGACCATTTTTGTCTATTTATCCACGACTACCAGTATTGAATCATGCCCATTGGCAGTTCGTGGCAGTGTGACCACCCACTCCATGGATATTGTTTTTCCAGCGTCCAGCTGGGATGGGCAGCGGTTGTAAGAGACCCCCCGGTGGTGTGTGCCTAGACTTATTCTTTGGACACTGGTCACAGGACTTAATGTATTTCAAGACCTCACGAGGTAATCCCTCTCAATGATAATGTTTTGCCAATTTGCTAACTGTTTTGGCCTGCCCCAAATGCCCACCCAATAAACTGTCATGTGTTTGACTCAATAAAGGGACCTTATTTCCAAGTTATTAGGAATGACCAGCTTCAGCTTGCCTGAAGTGGTTTCAGTCACCCAGACCCCTCCCTTAAGCTTATACCCGAGTGCAGTAGCACGACACATACCAGCAGTGGGGCTGGGCTCAAATGTTGGGTCAGAAAGGTAGGCTTTCCTAAGTTGTTCAAGGAAGGACTTTTTCACCTTTAGTGAAGTGAGTGCACACAGGACTTTATCGACAGCATGCTGACTAAAGTTCTTTTCTCGCAAGTCGGGTCTTCTAGAGAGTGCATCAGCAGGAGTCAACGTCCCTAGTTTGTAGTCAATCTGGACTTGAAAATTGCTCCAGCATCTGGCTCCAGCGGTTCTCCCTCCTCGACAGCTTGGACTTCTTCTGAAAGTGAGTCAGAGCTAGATGATCTGTAATCACCTTAAAAGCTTTACCATGTAAGTATGCTCTCCACTGTTTGAGCACATGAATGATAGCTAGCAGCTCTTTATCATGCACTGAGTAATTAATCTCCGCTGGATTAAATTTTATAGACTCCTACAATACAGGATGCCAATGCTGCCGTACCTTACCATCCTTTGTGGTTTTGTCAGCAGGCTGCAACAAAATAGCACCCATGGCAAAGTCAGAGGCATCAGTATCCACCTGCACTGGTTTGCTGGGGTCATACACGGCTAGCACCGGGGCATAATAAAGAGCATCTTTAAGGGTCTGGAAGGCAGTTAGCTGCTCTTCCCCCCACACATACCCTATGTCTTTCTTTGTAAGATCAGTCAATTTACTGGCCTTTGTCTAATAATTCTCAATGAATCTCCTATAGTAGTTAGCCAACCCGAGGAAGGATCGAACTTCAGAGACAAACTGGGGTACTGGCCAGTCCCTTATGGTCTGGAATTTCTTAGGATCCATACTGATGCCTTCTTTACTGACAACGTGGCCTAAGAATTCAATACTTTCTTCAAAGAAATCACACTTGCTCATTTTACCATAAGAGTGATTTCTTCTCAGCGTGTCCATGACTGTTTGTGAGTGTTCATTGTGCTGGGCTTCAATTTTATAGAAAATTAAAATATCATCCAGGAAAACTTGCACAAACTTATCCAAATAAGGTCTCAAAATGTCATTCATAGCACCCAATGAAGGTCGCAGGAGCATTAGTCAGTCCAAATGGCATCACGTTGAACTCATAGTGTCCATAATGTGTGCGGAAGGCAGTCTTGTGTTCATCCCCCTCAGCAGTTCGGATTTGATGATAACCACTCTTAAGATCAATCTTACTGAACACCTTAGCACCAGACAGGGTATCAAGCAAGTCCTCGATTGTGGGTAAAGCATACTTGTTCTTTACAGTAATTATGTTCAGAGCTCTGTAATCCACACACATCCGCATACTGCCATCCTTTTTCTTAACAAATAGGATGGGTGCGCTGTAAGGTGATTTATTGGGAGAAATATAACCATTTTCCTCAAGCTCTGCAATCTGTGTTTTCAACTCCTCGCTCTCCACATAAGACAGGCCATAAGTGCGTTGCCAGGGTGGTTGACTCCCAATTAGTAAATCAATCCTATGATCAATTTCTCTCGTAGGGGGTAGTCCTGGAGGCATATTAAATACATCCGTGTACAGAGCAACAATTTTTACAGCTGTAGTGTAATGAATCAGTATACTAGTGGATATAATATTCATTTAAATATAATAGTTAATTAAGTTCAGCCTGCTGAACTTTAGTTAATAGTCAGTCTGCTGGACTTTACATAATTATCAGTTTAATGACTCAGTAAAAAGCAGCAGGCTGAAAGTCCATATAAGTCAGCTTGCTGACACATTCTTTGACAGCAAGCTGACTTCCGTACTCGGTAGCAGCGAACTGCCTTGATATGCATCTAAGTGCGATATGCTAGATGAATAGCCAGATGACATCCCTATGATGGATGGCTATTCGGGATGATGGGAGATGGCGGTGGATTTGGTTAACCGAGGTCCTACCAACGTGGTTAACTCCCGGGTAGGCGGTGCCATCGCACTGACCGTTGAACAGTAAACTCATTCCATGTACATATGCTAGGCATTGCTCTCGAGTTCGGCATTCGGAAACGAGGCCAACTCTCTTGTACAGCTTACTGAGAGAGATCTGAATCCAAGGCGAGAAGCCATTGATACGCACTGTCTTCTAACCTTGCTTATGTATGAGTTTACTGATTTGCATTATTGATGCTAGTTTACTCGCATTTGACTTACGAGTATTATTCACTGCTAGTGTGTTGTCCTTTGCCGTTTAACCAGTTAACGGAAAAACCATAAAGATTACTTGCTGATATAAAGATCTTTATTAATTGTTAATCGCCTATTTGGTAAGTCGATTCATTTCAGTGGTATCGGAGCAGTTATCACAGTCTTCTTTGTATGGTAAGGACAAGGTCTCAAACTAGCAACTCCCGAGACATGGAGAACCAGGATAACGAGAATGTCGAAAACCAGGCGGAAAGCCATGTAGCGGGAAACCGTACCTATTCGGAAGCAGTAGCGGATACTGCAGCTAGGGAGGCTGCAGATGAGGCAGCTGCTATTGCCTCAGTCGCAGCTCAGCAAGCTGAGGAGGAGATAGCCAGACTAGAAGCTGAACAAGTAGCAAAGGCCGCTGAAGATATACAAAGGAGGGAAGGACAGCCAGCTGACGAGCGCACTGTTGAAGAACTTATGGCATCAAGGGCCAATGTTCTGAACCCACCTCCTGCCGTACAACTCAATGTACCCCTAGGTCAAATACGTGACCGGCTGAATGCGGCAGGAATTGCTGCTGCAGGAGCAAGAGGGATTGTTGAGGACACTACTCAGCGAGTAGATGCCAATGCTGCTGCTGCATTTGCTAATCTACCACCCCAAAATGTAGACTTGGGAGCATTGTTCGTTCAGATGCAGTCGCAAATGGCGACCATGTATCAGTCCCAGCAGGAGGACAAAAGAATCATAATGTCCCTACTCCGGGACAGAGACCAACTGGGGTCTCACACCACTAGTGGTGGTGGCCGAGGGCCTAGTAAGCCCAAGCCGAAACCTCCCCAGGACTATGATCCTGAGGGAAACAGAAAATATTACCTGATCAAGTTTCTCGCGGATGTTGAGCAGTGGCTGGAGAACTACCCAGAACTGCAAGATTACGAGAAGGTCAGGCACACCGGTGCGCTACTGAAAGGCAGTGCCGCAGACTGGTGGCTTTACTGGAAGGAAGAGCGTAAGGCTCGGCAACTCGGTGACCCTACGTGGGTAGAGTTTGTCGAGAAGTTGCATGAGAAGTTTGATGTCATCAACCAGCAGGAGAAAGCTATCTATGCGATGATCTCCCTGACACTGAAGCAGACCACTTCAGTTGCTGAGTTTGCTCAAAAGTTCCAAGAGAACATGATGAAGCAGCCTGATTTGCCAGAACGGTATAGGATAGCATACTTCAGGTATGGCTTGAAATCCGAGGTCTCTGGTCATTTTGCTGAGAAAAAGTATGAGAAACTGGCTGACTTGATCCAGGATGCTGACGCCTGGGATCAGCAGCAGTTCAATCACAAGCGCCAGAGTAACGCTTTGGTGTCTAAGATTGTCAAAAAGCCCCACGGTTCCTACAATGCAGTTGAAGGAGACCAGGCTGAGGATAATCAGGGTGATGAATATGAGTATGAGTACAATGCTATTCAGTCTAGAGGTAGAGGTGGTCCCTCTCGAGGTGGCTATGGAAGGGGTGGTGGTAGGACTAAGCCGAGACCAGCCTCAGCAAAATCTACTTGCTACCATTGTCAGCAGAAAGGCCACTACAGAGAACAGTGTCCGGTCAAGCACCTGCCTAAGGTCGAGAGAAAAGACCAGCCTTTAAAAGACAGCAACAGTCAGTAATCCAGTCTACTGACTGTGAGGGTGCTAGAGATAGTGAGTCGTCACTAGTTGCCCTCGTAGCAGGTATTATGGGTCCTGCTGAACTGGATTCACTCTCAATGCCTGACAAACAGATAAAGGAGACCATCAGTAATATAGACGTCCAGAGAGTGCAAACTCTGGATGCTCTTGTTCCACCTGATGTCCAACATTTCTTTGCTACGTCAGGAGAACAATGCGAAAGTCAGGAAAAGACAGTCCCCCCTATCCTACTGCATTGCATGATTGCAGGTAGGAAGGTGAGGGCATTTGTTGACGGAGGGGCGTCACATACTTTTATCCACAAGGACTTAGTTAAGCGGCTAAGGCTGCCTACTGTCACCCAAGGGAATAGAAAAATATTCCTTGGAGATGCCTCAAGTATCCCGGGAGGAGTTATAACCAAGCCTATTGAGGTCCAGTTAGGTTCTGGCATTGCAGTTCTAACTGAAACGCTTACATTTGAGGTACTCAACACTGGCTTTTATGATCTCGTGCTAGGCAGGTCCTGGCTTAATAGACATCAAGCTGAAGTGTGTTGGAGCAGAGGTACAGTTAAAGTGAGAGGAGCCAGTGATGGGCAGACTGACTTGGCACCCACCAGTGCTCTTCCTCTTGTCCTGTGTGGATGGCAAATGAAGGAAAAGAAGAGGCTTCCAGAAGGATGCAAGTTGCTGAATGCAATGGAGTTCGTCAAAAGCTGGAACCAGAAGGAAGACAGAATGTTCTGTCTGCTGCTAAGAGAGGTACCTCCTCAACCTGAAGAAGTGGTTGAGAAAAAGGTACGCCCGCCGGAACACCCTACTGCTGCAAACATTGTTGCTCAGTACACGGATGTGTTTAATATGCCTCCAGGACTACCCCCTAAGCGGGAAGTAGATCATAGGATTGATTTATTACCTGGTAGCCAGCCACCCTGGCAACGCACGTATGGCTTGTCTTATTTGGAGAGTGAGGAGTTGAAAACACAGATTGCAGAGCTGGAGGAAAATGGTTACATTTCTCCCAGTAAATCACCGTACGGCGCACCTATCCTATTTGTTAAGAAAAAGGATGGCAGTATGCGGATGTGTGTGGATTACAGAGCCCTGAACAGAATTACAGTAAAGAACAAGTATGCTTTACCCAGGATCGAGGACTTGCTTGATACCCTGTCTGGCGCTAAGGTGTTCAGTGAGATAGATCTCAAGAGTGATTATCATCAAATCAGAATTGCTGAGGGGGATGAACACAAGACTGCTTTCCGCATACGTTATGGACACTATGAGTTCAACGTGATGCCATTTGGACTGACTAATGCTCCCGCCACCTTTATGGGTGCTATGAATGACATTTCCAGACCTTATTTGGATAAGTTTGTGCAAGTTTTCCTGGATGATATTTTAATTTTCTCTAAAGATGAAGNTAAAGAAAGTTCTAAACACTCTGCGGAAAAATCACTTGTATGCTAAAATGAGCAAGTGTGATTTCTTTAAGGAAAGTATTGAATTCTT
>WELA01001939.1:0-22500 GCA_009602735.1 Mesotaenium endlicherianum
TGTGCGTGTGCGTGTGCGCGAGCGTGCAGCTTCAAGCCAGCAGCGGCAGAGAAGGAGAGGACAAGAAAGCGGGGAAGTGGAAGGGGGAGGGAGAAGGCGGGGGAGAGGGCAAGGGAAAACCTACCAGCTGCTCCTGGCAATTCTACAGCAAGGCCAGCCCCACGCGAAACACTGTCTTCATCCCCTGACCCCCCCCCAAAACCTCCCCCCAACCATGACAACTATCAGCAACCAGCGGCCATAGCGCCAACGATTACACCATGACATAAACAAGGGCAGGCGTAGGCAATACACATACAGGACTATTTCTTTGTCCCTCCCTTAATTTGCACACACTGTGCACATGAGCGCGGGAGACACACAGAGCAAGCGTGCGCGCCGCAGATGGGGCATAGGCCTGAGGCAGAAGGAGCGGAGAAGCGGGAAGGGAGCTAGAGGGTGGGGTGGGCGGGCGAGAAAGGTGAGGAGGGTGACACGAGGTCAGATAGCTTGGAGGAAGGTGAGGGAGACGAAGATATTTAGGAGTATAGGGAGGGCAAGGAGGGCAGGGAGGAGGGCGAGGAGCAGGGGGCAGGCAACAGCGCATCTTCAAGAAGACGTCCCAAACGCGCGGCGCGGTGGGGAAGGGGAAGGAGTAGGAGAAGACGGTGATGGACCACTGGCTGGCGTGATGCCCTCGCGATCAAAGTGCGCGCCCAACCGCGGCAGCGCCTCGTGTACCACCTGGTCGAAGTGGAACAGGTACTGCTGCACGAGCGAGAGAGCGAGAGAGTAGTAGAGAAGGAGAGTTGCAGCGAGATATAGTGCGAGGGAGTGTGAGAACCATACACAGAGGGAGAGAGAAAAACAGCAGGGAAAAGATGGCACAGAGAGGGGAAGAGAGAGGGAGAGGAGGGACAAGGAATGAGGCGTGTAAAAACATGAGGGAAAGAAAAGCATGCTTGCAGAGCGAAAGAGGAAGAGAGCAGGCCAGAGAGTGGACAGACAAAGAGAGGGAGAGCAAGGAAGAGAGAGTGACGACAGTGCACAACAGGCCAACCGAGAAGCACGGAGACAGCGATGCAAAGAGCAAAATAGCGAGTGAGTATAGGTGATATAGAGGGAGAGGCAGCATAAGAGCGCGATAGGCGGAGAGAACAAAAAAAATATAAGAGGGGAAGAGCAAGAATGAAAATCACAAGAAGAGCTGCGAAGATAAAGCAAGAGTGGGAGAGGCATACAGAAAGAGTGAAAGATAGAGAGAGCTAGGGATTGAAGGAAGGCGTAGAGAGCGAGAGAGGGAGAGGGAGAGTAAGAGAGCAGCGTGAGATAGAGAACAAGACAGAAGAACAGAGGGAAAGGAGAGGGAGAGAGGGATACAAACAGAGCGAGGAACGTGGTGCAATTTTGACACTCCAGAGCTTGACAGTCAGGCGCAAAAGGCAGAGCTGGTGAATTGTGTTGGGGGAACAAGCAAAAGTAGCAAAGAAGGTGCGGGTGGTGCCATACCAGGCACGCCTGCAGAAGCCCAGCACCACGTGTTTGCGCAGGGACTCCGCTAACACCTTGCTCACCTTGCCCAGCACCTGCTCTCGTTTTCCCCCCTGCCACCATGTATCAGCAGTCTGCAATGCAGCAACTTCACGCCCCAATTGCACAATCAAACAAAGTGGGCACTCCAAAGATGTACTGCTACGGGGAGGTGTCGATGCTGGTGGCAAGCCTCTCCGGCAGGTGCTTGCAACGGGACAGCTTCAACGCGAATACGCCAGGTGGGCCTCGCCCAACTTCTTTGTGTGCGTCTCCGCCCCCCCCAGCTCCTCCTGCGCAAGCGTAAGCATACGCCGCCCGCCTCCCAGCAAAAAGAGTCCATGATGAAGGTTGCATGTGCAATTGAGCGCGCGCGCAAGCAAGAAGAGGGAAAGAAATGAGCAGAGACAGAGACTAGGAAGAGAGAGTGATGGCTCAAGCCGTGACAACGAGCAGAGATGCCCAAACGAGAAGGCCACAGAAGGGGAAAGGTGACAGAGAGGCCACAGAAGGGGAAAGGGAGCCCACAGAGAAGAGCCCTTTCTGCAGGTCCTTCCAGAGGAGGGAGGGGCCGGGACGGAGACATGAGGAACAGGAGAGCAGAGCACCCCCCAGCAGCAGCACCGGCAGCCGCAGGGGCACCAGGCAGAGATTACGACACGCCTAAGACTCAACTCGCCACACAAGTCAGCATTTTAAAGGCAGACGTACCATGCACCCTACACACTCCCTGTCCCCTTCCAATAACTATTGCAATTTCAATAGCAGGTATTGAAAATGGGTGGGATGGAAGGAGAGAGGGACGCACCTTCTGAAATACGTGGAACACGTCCGCAATGGACAATCCATGACCTTTACTGAGCGATGTGGCCTCCCGTTACTGCTCTACAGCCCTCCCCCTCGTCCTCCCTCCCCAGACACCCACAAGAGCACAATTTGAGAGGGTGG
Source organism: Mesotaenium endlicherianum (assembly GCA_009602735.1). NCBI lineage: Eukaryota > Viridiplantae > Streptophyta > Zygnematophyceae > Zygnematales > Mesotaeniaceae > Mesotaenium > Mesotaenium endlicherianum. The sequence continues at coordinate 2,458 of WELA01001939.1, forward strand.
AGGAGAAGCAAAGACAACGGGTAGGGAGTCGTGGCAACTGCATGCATGACACTCTTCCAGCAGAACTTCAGCGCAACAGAACCCGCAGCAAGGCAAGTCAGATAGCAGATCGGGGGGAAAGAGGGAGGGAGAGGAAGGATGCAGTACTTAAGCATTATTTAAATACATGGCAATGGCGAGAAAGAGACAAAGGAGCAAGAGCAAGGGCACAACTTACAAGGCAAAGATACAGCGCAGTGAGAGGGGCAAGGCCACACACACACAGCCACAAGGAAAAATGAGACAGAGGATACAGGGAAGGCACCATTGATGGAGCAAGAAACATGAGAGCACAGGGAGGGCAAGCCACGGGCCAGAACGCAATGACAGGCCAAGGGAGAGGACCAGCGCAAGCGCTACGAAGCGAGGGGGACAAAACAGGCGAGGGGGGGGCTAGGGTCAAGCTGACAGTGGGTACATTCTACAGAAATTTACACCTGTCGTGAGGAGGTCGAAGAAGCCTGCACCTTAAGGCACCCTGAAGAGGTTGCCCATGCCAGACTATACAGGGCCCAACATGCATCTACAGCATACTCAGATCTTTTATGCTTCCACGTGAAGGGGCTCCCGGCTGAAAGTGGTTCACCAAGTACTGGTTATTTGTATCATCATCGTGAGTATGTTCCAGATTCCAGTCAACTTGACATTCACCCTCCTGGCAGTGCCTGTTATCTACACGGGTCTCGTGCTTGCACATTCTATGCACCCCGCACATATGCGACGCCCGGTCCCACTCTGTCTCAAGATCTCGACTTCCTAGCTTTGACCTGTCCAATATGTAAATAGGGATGGGATACTCCCTCCAACAATAATGCTCCAATTGAATTACGGAGATGACAACACTCATAGGGACTATCACCTCTGGTCCACCAAAGCTCACCACAGGATGGAGGGTGTCAGGGTCAAACTTTGGGCTATTCCTCCTGCCGAGCACTCGCTTGAAGGATCTGACCTTTGCCCACATATAAGTAGAGCCGCCTGTGAGTTCGTGGGCAAACAAACCTGTGAGCGTGCCTATCCACACATCACCACACTTCCGTGCTTCTGAAATACCGTGTACACTACAGGCTACAGATACATGGTCTCCGACATTGAAAGTGCCATGGACATCACCCTTCTGTACTTGAGTACACTCGAATGCACAAGGGTGAAAAGCATCCGGTGAGAATGTCTCCCCGCGGCAACCTGTTGTGAAAAAGATGGACTCGTACAAGGTTCGTAACCCTCCCTCGGTCACTCCAAGATCGTGCAAATGCTCTTTACTCGCCACCTTCTTACCACCTGTCCACCTGACGAAGAAAAAAAGGAACAGCCAGGGTGGACATGGTCGGTACTCACGTGTGAGAATTCATGCAGGATATACATAGTATTTTGTACAAGCAGCGATAGCTTATGAGGTAATAAGTGGACAATAAGAGTTTGTATATTTACTTTATGGCCAGGCAGCTAAATAAGAGGGTGGACGTCAGGTCTACAACAACGGGTTTCAAAGCTAAAACAATAAAGAAATTGCAAAGAATTGCAGCAGTACACGAAGGGCAGGATTAGGCAGAGAGGGGGCTACAGGATAGGGGAGTAGGCACTGGAGAGGGCGAGCATAAGAACATGACAAAATAAGACAAGCATGCAATATGAAAAGCGATTTGAGGCCATGTAGGAGAGGAGGGGTGCAACGAGTGGGGGACATATAAAGAGCGAGAAAGGGCTAGAGTCAAGCCAACAGTGGGTACATTCTACAAGAGTTTACACGAGCAATAAGGAAGTCAAGGCAAAGAACGGCAATATACAAAGTAATGAAAATGCAGCAAGCACCATAGATTTGTCCTTATCTTCGTGCAAGAACTAGGGCATTGCAGAAGTATACAGCAGCCGCATGCGGTAGTTCATACACCAACGTGAAATCGAATGCTTCAATAAGACTAAAAGAAGGAAAGGAGAGAAAGCTTACTTCCTAGGTATGCCACCATACGTTGTGTGCTTCGTCCTGTCCCAATTACAGCTGTACAGCTCCTTTGCTTTTCCCTCATCCTTCACCACCCACACAGTGGGATCCACATGGGCTCCTTCCACAGCTGCAATTTTTTTTATGCTCTCACAGCTCCTAATCATGTCTACTACTGATTCATCATCCATGCCTAATGAGCGCGCTATCGCATAGCCGGTCCCAGTTAGAACATCTAGTGTGTTAGCTCGACCTAGAGATCTCCTCAGGAGCCACAGCGTCACAGGCTTGCAGTGCTTATTGTTTAGCGATCGCACATCTTGCTTCACATATTTGTGCCGTCCCTCGAACTCCTGTGCCCAAAGATGCTTGAGAGGACCAAATATTCGCATAAACGCTCCCAAATGCAGCAGAGCGTGCATGTTGTGGTTAGCAGCATTGAGCTTCCCTCTACGCACCAATGCATCTGGTGCTGGCGGCCAAGCTCGCACAAAGGACCGATGAAACTTGACGACAAGCTGCTCTAGCTCTACGATATCATGGTCACTGGTCTCCGATGCAAGTACAAGTGTCACTATTTTATTGAGCAAAGTCCACAGCTGCAATGCCTCAGCCCTATCAGTGAAAGCCTGCGTATCATACGTGTAATTGACCCTCTGGTGTCCAACTCTTTTAGATGGATCGCACCACGGGCGTAACAACATCGGCATGACAGATAGCAGACTCAAAAACTGCATCCCTGTGTAACTGTTGTAGTGCTTCATTGGAGCCTTAATCTTATCTCTACCAGCAGGAACCTCCATGTTCACAGCTGCATAATTAAATGCTTCTACCTCATGAGGATTCCAACTGCACTTCTCAAATGTGTACTCACACAACTTCTTGATCACGCCTAAGCATATAAGGTGAAAGACGTCAGGACCCATTTGAAGAAATCTGTCAAAGTTCGGCAGAGCTTCAAGCGGACTGGGTATGCCATTGTGACCCCGTCCCTCCCACCCTGCTGCTAACCCTTCCCTGGCCTGGTCACTAAGTCCCACTACTGCCTGATTAAAAGCCCTTGCACGCTCTTCGGTCCTCATCTCCCACCCTTGTGGTAACTCTGACACAAGCAGGCCCTGCTTCCTTATGCAGCAGCACGGGCATGGGTAATTACTGTTATGACCGGTCAAATGCAAGCTCTTCATTCGCTGTGGTGTATCTTGACAAAACAAGGGCTTCACCCTCACTAAGCACTCACCCTTCAGGGGCGAGAAATACATATATATTCCTTTTTGTAGCCTGTCCAAGTCCTCTACAACCAAATGGTGCATGACCTCGTCTTGTAAGGCTCGTTTCTCCCCAAAGCATATGACTCGTATGCTCTTTGTGTGACGTATCACATCACTATGTATGTTCTGTATACGATAGTAATACCCACACACACTCTTATTACTTTTTTTGTAGACTCCAAAGTCATCGGCAAAGATTGTGATAGCCAAGTTCACTACAGGCAGGTTTCTAGGATTATGCCCTTCCGGAACTTGCTCACGAGGAGCATCAAAGGCCCCCGCTGATAAAAGCACGGGCATTTGACCTCCACTATTTAGTTCCCTATTGCACCAAAAAGTGAGAACTCCTTCGACGTTGTACCCTTTGCCAAGGTGTGGAAGCCTGGTAATTTTCTCAGTCAAGACATTGCAGAGGTCCACAACAGACTCTGCAGCAACACTCCTGCAGTCTTGTGTGAGAATAAGCTCACCGTGCTGTCTCAGACCTTGACCAGCTTTTGGGTACTGTAGCAGTTGCACCTGAAGACACGGTTCAGGCATCTTTCCACGGCTGTCGTGCCATAAGATGCCTCGCAAGATGACAACCTGGTTTGCAACACCCGTGCCTGCGCAATGAGAGCCCACATATCACACGGCATAACACATACAAACAGCAGCGCAGACAAGAGAGACAGGAGATAAACAAAAAGATAGGACATTACAGAGACATGCAACGTAAAAGAGACTCAACGGCCTGCACAGAGCAAAGAAGGGATACATGAAAACAAGTAAAACAGAGGCAGGAATGAAAGGGAGAATATGAAACAAGGTTAAAGGGCAGGTGAAGATAAGGAAGGCATTTAGCACGTGAGCATGGGGTCGACATAATCACAACATCCATATAAATAAGGAGCGAGAGACAAGAGATGATCATAAGCCGGTAGAATAAACCAGTCAACAAACGAGACTGAAGAAGAAGGGGCACAAACATTGAATGAATAAAATATCCTTACAACGCAGGAAGTGAGATGGCAGAGTTGCATCAGTAGCTCACAGGGAATGAGGAGGAAGTCCCCAAGCTTGACCGAGGTGCGCTCCCCCTTGACCAGTATGTCACACTTGTAATCCATGAAGAACGAGTCTTGAGTAACAAATGGAGCATTATAGATCCCAGTCACCTTCCCATCTACTTTTACCTCTGCCTTCCAGTGCAGGTCCTGACAATATGACTCATTTTCCAGATCCACCATTAAGCTATGTGGAATACCCCGTGAGTACAGCTGAACCTTACTGATAGGGAGGTGAGTCTCATCGACACCTACAAGTTCGACAATATTCCGTAACCTAGAGGGCACGTCAGGATTACAATTCTCCCAGTCTTTGTACTTATACAAGCCACTACGAAATTGAGTAATATGCCTCATCCACTTAGCTGTCTTAGTGCCATCGTCGTGTAGCTCGTCTAGGGCATACTCTAACAAGGTGGTCAGGTTTTCAAATATGCCGAATGATGAGGAATCAGCATTTACAAGATAAGACTTTTCATCTACAGTCCGTTGTCTTGCAGAAGGTGCACTGTCCCCATCTCTTGCATCCTCTTCACCACCCTCACCATGGGGCAGACCATGTGTATCAGGCTCAACAGCGACATGTGCACCAGGAACTGGACTCAGTTCTACAGCATTTCGTTGCACCTGAGTCTCATCCCTAAGCTCACCCAGAGGAGAACTTGTTGCTGGTAACGGTGGGCCGCCCACAGGTGGAACGCTAGGAGTCGTGGCGGCATCCCATTCACCACCATCAAGGATGCCTACAAAATAATGATCATAACAAGATAAGTGTGAGATCTGTACACGATAATGCTGACAAACTATTGTGACAGCTTGCAACTGCAGAGTAAGTTGACCCAAATAAAAATCCGGCAGGTTATGCAGTTTGTATTCTGTGTAGTCCCAGCACAATTCATATAACTGCATGCACAACCCTGTAAGTGAAGAGGCACCATGCATACCATGTATTAAGATTTTGTACAGTCACTACTTTCCCAATGAATAAAAATGCATGCAAAACTCTGTAAGGGAAGAGCCAGCGTGCCTACCAGCGGCAATAATGTCGAGGTCCATTGCGTCAGGTCCACATTCACCAGATGTCTCCGGAATTGGCATGTTTTCAACTGTAGCCAGTAGTTCCCTTCTTACGTCTCCTGCTCGCATAGCAGCTATAGTCCTCATATGAGGCTCAGATTCTGAGGAGGTAGCAGAGGGCCTTGCCCAGACAGGGTTGCACTTATGGTTGTACAAGCCTCTGTGAACGTACAGCTTTTCACAGTGAACACATTGAAATTTCTGGGGAGCCATGGTAATTCTAAATGATTGAATGGGATCTTAGTCGCTGTTTGTGTGAGCGAATCGAATCTGTGTTGCTTACAAAGAGTGAGTAGCAGAGCTAGGAAGCCTGCGAATGAAATATACAGCTGTGAATGAAGGATTAGAGGAATTTGGACAGCTTTATTATTGCAGGGTACTTCATGGTGAACCGCATAAGTGATAGATAGGTACAGCACGGACCTGCTCACGATCGTGACGACGCATCGTTCGCAACCTACGATTGACGTGCGAAGGTCTTATACAAGTCGTAGAGCCCTTTCAAGATCATCGAGGGCCAGTTGTGAAGATGAAGACGTGTTAAGGCTGTTGTTCCTGCGTCTGAAGTGGAGGGCAGAGTAAGAACCCAGTTCCAGCGCTCGACTCGACTGATTCTCACTATTAACGAGGCCACGGTGGGCTTTCCGGCGTTTGACAGAACGGAAATGGGACAATGTGCCCCGCGCGGCGTTTGGCGAGCAGGAAATTACGCGCGTCATCGAAAAACGCCCCTTGCCCATTCTCAGGGTGTGCTAAACAAAGCAGCTACAATGGGTGGTTAGACATTGCTGCCCACCAACACTCCATTCAAATGATTAATCAACAACATAGAGGTCTGGTTTTGCACACAAAGGCAAGTAGTAAAATGCAGGCGTCTATTGTTTGGTTCATGGGCGAAAAAGTGTCTACCTTGGAAATGGCATGAGCAGAGAGGGCTTCTATAGGGTCACGCTTCTTCCTTGTGTTCATTTCATTAATGAGCCCAACACGCAAGCTCATCTTATGTTATACTGGGATCACTGGGAGCGGACTTATTTTATTTTTGCATCAGACATCTACGTGAAGGTCCTTGTTCCTGGGAACCTTCTACCATAAAGATGGCTATCCTGAGCATCGACTTGTAGCCTCCAGGGTCTTGAAACCACTCAAAAAACCATGGTATCAGAAACGTCAGTCTAAAAATCAAGTCAAAATAACCAGGTCAACAGAAGCTTCTTGTGTAGTATAGAAATAGAAAACCGAAGGCAAAGGACAGGTCCTGATGCTGCTACACGACCAACTGAGGTACACGAGAAAGTTAGCAGACAAATGCCGGGTACAGTCCACGACTTTTTATGTATCAAATAAACCAGCTTTTTGATCAAGACAAACGAACTTTTGAGTTTACTAGCATAAAGTAAGACAGCAGCCATAAGGGCTTAATTGCATGCAAGAGTAAGAAAGAAATGAAGCGACTAGTAAGTTCAAACGCCCTCTTAGTGACATTACCTCTGAACCGCTCCTTCTCAATCAGAGGGCGAACGAATCTTCAGAAGGATCATAAGATGGCACTTGAAGAAGCGTATATATCTTCGCCATGCGCCACTATACCCTTTCCTGGCAGAATAATAGAGCACATACAAATTCCAAACGTTATTTCCCACTACCATTTCTTGCAAGGACTGTTGTGAGAACTATAGCTCGCATGGACACGATCAGATGGTGGTATACCATGCATATGGAGCAGCCATATGGAGCAGCCTTCTGTAGGAATCCGTATCAGTCCATATATTGAAGGCACGGCACAAAGCTGGCACGAAGGAGCACATTCGTCTGCTTTCATCTGGCTTTCACACATCCATTGATGTTTTCGTCAGTCAAATCTGGTCAAAGCTGACAACGGGGTCGCAATGCCAAGTGGGTCAAAGCTACAGCAAAGCTACAGCAAAGCTACAGCGAAGCGCAGCAAAGCTACACTGAAACAGCTACATTCTGAGCTAGGTTCGGAACAGGTCTGGCCACGCTTTGTAGATGCCCCTGGCCCCTGACCACCCTCGGCCCTCGACCACCCTCGGGGCCTCGACTGCCCTTGATTCAGCCTTGATTGCTCTCGATGGAGCTCAATGGTACTCGATGCCCTCGGGCCTCGACGACCCAGCTTGACCACTCGGGCCTCAACTGCCTGGGCGAACGTGGACCTGGATTTACGTGGTGCGCATACGACCTTGACCGACTACTTTCGTACCTACTTTAGGCGGCCAAAATTTACCAGTGCAAGTTGGCAAAGATCAGCGAGGAGCAAAAGGCTGCACGATCTGCTCACGACCACGAGTCTGCCGCCTACAGCGCACGAGTAATCTTCCATAGGAGAGTGGGATAATCAAGGACGCCACAAGCCGCAAAGAACACGACCAGACGTCGCAAGTCAAACATCTACATTTTAATCAATTTCCAGTAGCGAGACTGAGAAATATCATATCGCCGCCAGGACATATACATACACAATAACCTTATATTCCCCACTTGCAGCTTCTAATGATCATACGGAAATAGACGAGCATCGCGGCTTCACACGGAACTTGAATATGAATGAAGCGCGCCTTCTCGCTATGGACCTCCTACATGTACATCCAGACGCGGGGAAGAGACTAGATTCTGGACATGGGCAGACTGGAGGCATTGGAGCACACGGATGTGTTACGACGCCCTGCAATAGATGCTAGATTCTATCACTGCAAATTGCAAATATGGGGTCTCTTCTAAGTGCTTAGTGCAGACCTGGTCTGCAGCCGTGATTGCGAAAATCGAAAATGCTGATGGACGAACTTTAAACCTCAGGTCCCCTGTCATTTGTAGAGCCGTGGCAATTTGAAATGCGGGTCAAACTCGCATATTGATAGCTAGAGTGTCGGAAATGCATCCGTTTGCTTCATGGCTTTCCCTGACTGCGTCAAACCACCGCAAGTGAATCAATTCTCATCAATATTTATGATAGAGACATGCTGGCCAACGAAGAGGTGAAGGCTCCAATGACTGCTCTGGATGCCTTCAAACATGCCTACACATGCGGCTTAGGCGGTAACATGTTGAAGAATGAAGAGAGGAGCTCTGCAGTCGTTACTTGCAATAAGCATGTCCTTCTGAAGGTTTGTTCCTCACAGATCTGATTGCAAGCTAGTAGTTTACCCATCCTTCTTCGCCACCATTGCCAAATCGCTGCTGATTATGATGGATTTTGGAGGGATGTAACCGGAAACTCACAGCACTTGTCCAGTCTGGAGTCAATCAAGTGCCTGCCATCATCTGGCCTTTGGTCCACAGCAGTGAGTCCAGATGAATAATAAGGGCTGAGGAGACAATTTGGACGACATTAGGTCATGTAATCATATACTGGCAAAGGAGCGCGTGTGGAGTGCCGTCACAAACCATCAAACTCGTTGACATGCTGCTGAAGCAAGTAATTCCTCCTGATACAACTGCATCAAATCCTGGCAAGCTTGCTGACGCATATAAATTGACGATGTCGGTCTCCTTGTCACACTGCAGGCTGTCAGAGCAGAACCTGCAAAGAGAAGAAAGGTAGAGCAGGCACCGTCTGTGCAGGGGCTTGTGATCGGGGTTGTGGGTCATGTCGAGCACACAAAGGAGGGCTGCCTAAGCCCCAGCACACTCTTCTCTGGCTGCAAGCCAGGGTTTGGCGATGGGGGGGGCTCTTGGCATCAAGCAGCTTGTGGGACTCTTCCCTTGGACCAGGGTTTGTGCGGAGCAAGTGAGGGGAAGCGCATTGTTGAGGGAGGCTATCAGGAGCTTGATGACGACGAGTTGCTGTTTGTTAGGGGGATCTTCATGGACAGCGGCTGCGAGGATGAGGTTGAAGTGGTCCATGATAAGGCACTGGAGCAGGAGCAGGGGCTGCTGGACAGAGAGGCCGGTGTGCGGATGGAGACGGAGCAAGCAGCTGATGTGGAGGGCCTGGGAGCTGACAGATGTCTACACGAGTTGAAGGAAGTCAGGGGCTGCCCCGGCAGGGGAGTGGAGGGCAAGCCTGAAGAGGCCGAGGGGGGGACTGGCCAAGGTGTGGGTGTGACAAAATCGACAAAATCTACGGAGGTGGAGGTGGCCACCTGTGAGAGGCCTGGAACAGCATCTCCCGTAGCTCCACGTGGCGACTCCAGGATGTCTGCGGAGGCTCCTGGCAGCGAGAAGCCTGGATCAGCATCTCCTGATGCTCCACGTGGCAACATCGGGGAGTCTCCGAACGCTCAGTGCTCACCAAGCCCAAATGCCGGAGTTTGTCAGGCATCGAAAGGAGGGGGCTGTCATAATAAAGAGGGTAGCAATGCCCCCAATAAGGCCACCACCGCCAATGACGGCAGCAGATCTGGATCTGCTCAGGAGGATGCAGCACGTGGCGCAGGCCCTCAAGGTGCCGGCCCAGGCCCACCCGCATCTGCACAGGAGGGGGGCGCATCTGGCGGTCAGGCTGTCGCCACGTCGCCTTGTGCGGCCAGCGCACCCCAGGCAATGACGGATGCCCCCCCTGATGTGTCGACCTGCCTCACGCCTCAGGGCATTGGCCGCAGGCTGCCAGCTGGCATTGCCAGGCTCGCGCAGCGCCCCGTAGCCTCAGCCTGCGGGCCCCCGCGGCCCGACCACCCGACAGCTGCCAACCCTAGCCCTAGCCCTCGAGCTGGCGCTGGCACTGGCACCAGCTCTGCCGCTAGCGCAGTTAGACACTCTAGTAGCGCAAACGGGCGGACGTCCCCTGGGCAGCGCAGTTGCGGTAGCGGCAGCCCCGTACCCCTGTCCCCACGAAACTCAGTCCCACAAGCTACTGCTGCACTTGTTGATGCACCCCCGGGGGGAGGATCCAGGAGGAGCCCTTCTCCTGCTCCTGCACCTGCACCTTCTCCTGCACACATTAGCCTGCAGGCAGATGTCACCTGCAGCATAGGAACCGCAGATGTTGCTGCTGCCGCTGCTCATGCAGGCTCAGGCGCATCAGGGCCTGCTCTAACACCCCCCCCCTCCACCCCTTCAGCCCCCCCTTCCATCCGTGCGGTCCAGCTTGCGCCCTTGGAAGCAGGCGCAGCTCAGGTGGCTGGGAGCCAGGCGGCCCTTGGAGATCTGGGCGGCGGCGCGTCAGGGCCAGCTGTTGCGCTCGCGGCTGCTCCTTCTCTGCCGCCGGCTGCAGCTTCCGTAGCAGCTGCTGCAGAAGCAGGCAGAGGAGCAGAATCAGTGGCAGCAGCAGAAGCAGGCACAGGAGAAGCAGCAGCAGCAGCGGCGGCGGCGGCAGTAGCAGCAGCAGGCAGCAGCTCGCCAGGTGTGCCCGTCCCAGAGAGCCCCACCGGGGGAAGGGGGGGGGTCCGCGTCAAGGGCTCCTCCCCTCCTCGGGCCCACGTGCTGACGAGGACAAACTCCGTGAGTGCCAGCACGACTCCCAGCGTTCCCCCCTCGCTGCTGCTGAGGTCGGCCTCCCTGCCGTCCCTCTCCTACCCCTCCCTCATCTCACCCACGGGCGTGGGCGGCAGCTTCCTCGCCTCGCCTACAGGTGGCGCGCGGCCTGGGGCGTTCCCTGTGGCGGGCAGCGCGCTGGGCGGCGTGGGCGGCCTGCCGCACCTGCACCACCAGCAGCACCACCAGCAGCAGCAGCAGCGGCAGCGGCTGGTGCCCTTGCGCGTGCCTCTGGCTCCTCCCCGTCAGCACCTCATGAAGGCGGCAGGGCTCTTCTCAGTAGCGGCAGCGTCGGCGGCGGCAGCGGCAGCAGCCAGCTCCAGCGCCAGCGCGCTGCTGCCAGCTGGCATCCCCCCGGCCGGGCAGCGCGGCGCCAAGATCCTCAGCCTCATGGGCATGCCCCACGCCAACCTCCGGCTGCCCCCCCTCGGTCAAATGCACCCCCCACCCCCCCCCCTCCAGCTGGACTACCAGCTCGCGGCATCCCTGGGCTACTACGGGCCCAACAGCCCCAGCGCTTGTCAGTCCCCCTCCGCGTGCCCCTCCCCTGGTGCTCTGGCCAGCCCCCGCAGCCCCTCGCCATACAGCAGGGGGGGAGCGGCTACCATCCACCAGCTGCCCCCCAGGCCAGGAAAGATCGACGGGGTGGCAATCTCCCCCCGGGGCTTGGGCGGCCCCCAACCGCCCAAGTTTGTGCCCCCCCCCCCTCTCTCGTCGGCGCGGTCCCCACGGGGGGGGTCCCCCTCCTTCGCAAGCTCCTCCCCTGGGGGCGCCACCTCATCGCCCCGCACGAGCATGAATGTGAGTGCGAGCCGCCTGCTTCTTCCACCGACCCCAGCTCTCCTGTTGCTCTCGCTTGCTCTTCTGGCGCCCCCGCTATGCACGCGCGTCGCTCCATCTGAGAGTGCCCTGCGCCCCTGCGCGCCCAGCCGCTGTAGCCGTTGTCTTAGCAGTGCATGTTGTCTGCACACTCTGTACATGTGTATGCGTAGGTGGAGAGGGGGGTGCATGTGTGCGCGAGGGTTTTTGTGTGTGTGTGTGTGTGTGTGTGTGTGTGTGCCCAAGTGTGTGCGCCCGCATGTGCGTTACATTAGGGTGTGGGTATTCACGTCAATCTTTCTCTTCCAGTCGCCCTCTCTCTTTGCCCCTCTTTGAATTCTTTCACCCTTCGACGCGTGCGGCCCCTGGCTGACGAGTGGTTCTTGTGTCCCTGCATCCTTTGCTGTGGCATGGTGCGCCTACATTCCTTTCTCCTTGCCAGGTGGCGAGCTGGCCAGCTGCAGCCACAATCGAGAATGCGTCACCGAGGGGGGTCTCCCCCCCTGCCAGCAGGCAGGGATTTAAGGGTTGCCACCTGGCAGAGCCTCGGGCCGTCGGGGGCTCTTCCCTCAGCAGAGTAGCAGCGAGCGGGAGTGTTGCCCTACCAGTGTCCCCTTCTCCTCAGATGCTCCCAAACAGCCACGTGGCAGGCGGGCGGAATGGCGTGGCGCAGCCCGAAGGGCTCCCCTCGCCCCGCAACCTGCAGCAGCCGCCCTCGCCCCGCAATCTGCAGCAGCAGCAGCAGCACCACCACCACCACCACCAGCAGCAGCAGCAGCAGCAGCATGCCCTGCAGCTGCAGAGGTCGCTCTCGGGCGACATTTCCGACGTCGTCTTCACGGCCCTCCAGGCCGCCAGCCCCCGGGGCCACCACGCTGCGGCTTCTGCTGCCGCCGGCTCCGGCACTGGCGTCGACGGCCCTCCGTCCGCCGCCGTTGCTGCTGCCAAGTCGCTCACAGAGCTCATGCCGCCGCCCGGGTGGAGCCAGCAGGGTTCCTCCGCCGCGGCCATCGCAAGGGGCGGCGCCGGTCCGCCAGGTGTCGCTGCTCTTGCAAGCCCTGCCGCTGCCGAGGCGCAGGGGCACGCCGGCAACAGTAACAGGAAGAGCGCAGGCACTGGGGGCACGGGCAATGCTGCTGCTGCTGCTGCCAGCCTGGCAGGCCGCCGGGACGCTTCTCTCCCTCCCTTGGGCTCCTTCAATGGCTTCCTGGCGGGCTCCTCCCCCTCCCAGGAAGCCTCCTCTGCCATCGAGGGAACGCTGGCCGCCCTGGTCAAGTCAGCCGGCGGCGGCACGTCAGACACGCTCAGCAGCAACGGCTCCCCGGCCTTGCTGGCGATGGCTGCTCGCAGCCCCCGCAGCAGTGCAGGCGTGGTGCTGGCCAAGCCCGCGCTGCCAGGTGCCGCGCTGCAGCCCGGCGGTGGGGCGCAGCTCTGCAGCCCGGTTGCGAGGAGGGAGGGTGCTGAGGGGCAGAAGCTTGTTTTGGCGCCAGCGTCGGCGGTGACGAGGAGCCTGAGCTCGCCTGCGAGGGCGACAGCTGTTCCCCCAGGGCCGGCAGGGCATTCGTGGCTGGGAGGAGCGCCGAATCGAAGCGTTGATCTGCTAGATTTGAAGGTGGCAATGATGGCCCCTGGCAGCTTGGGCGAGCGACGCGCAGCAATGGTGCAGCAGCAGCAGCAGCGGCAGCACAGCCTGGGGAGCCCCAGAATGCCAGTGCCCTCCGTCACAACCGCGGCGCATGCGGTGGGGAAAGCGCTCGCAAGCCCAATGGCCCTCGCTGGCGAAGCCCGGCAAGCGCACGCATGCTCTCCGACGAGGGAAGGCCGCCCTGGGGCGCAGGTGCAGGCAAGCAACAGCTCCACCTGGCAGCTCCTGGGGGGCAGGCCTTCTCACCTGGAGCTCGGAACGGGAACGCTGGCAGGCGAGGTGCAGGCCCTTCTGCGGCCAGCTGGCACGTCCCTAGGCGACGACAGGTGTCTGCCCACGTGGCTGCCCGAGAGCGCGCTCTCCCTTGAGGACATCCTAGACCAGTTGGACAGCGGGCAGAGCTCGTCTGCCGAGAGCGTGCTCACAGCGGGCGGCGACAGCGAGCGGGCCGCCCCCAGCGGCTGCCAGGTGGCTGCCCCGGAGCTGCATGGCCTGTGCGATATGGAGGCCCTCCTGCCTGGCCAGCTGGCGCCGCCGGCCGAGGAGAGAGGGCGAGGCGGGGCTGGGGACGACGACTCGTTTCTCGAGCGCTGCATCGCGGGCGCGGGGAACAGCGACAGCGGCTACGCCATCTGCGGTCGCAGCAGCAGCGGCAGCAGCAGCTATCAGCACAGCCTGGGCGTGGGCGTGGGCGTGGGCGTGGGGGCAGACGTGAGCATGGGCATGATGAGTTTGGCTAGTGTGATGAGCGCCAGTATGGGTATGGGCATGGGCATGGGCATGGGCATGGGTATGGGCGCGGGCATGGGGGAGGTGGGCGGGATTGACGACGACGATGAGATGGGCGGGGGGAGCGGCTTGGAGTGTGCCGACGGAGTCATACACCTGTGGTGAATGGCTGCTGCTCCTGATTCCAAATATCCCCCCCCCCCGCCCCCCCCCGTTTTTCCATCCCTCCCCTTCTTCTCCTCTTTTTTTCGGCTCGACGTTCTCCCTCTCTTCGGGCTTACTTCTCCCATCTCGTCCTCTTCGGATCATGTTCCCTTTTTCCCATCCCCCTGCTCGAGGCACAGGGCAAGGGGACAGCTGGAGGCAAGGGGCGAGCACACGCGCACAAGGGTGAGCTGAGCTGGACTTCGCCTGCTTGCTGGGCAGGCTGGGGAAGGGGGGAAAGGAGGAGGCGGAGGAGGTAGCGGGTGGAGAGCTGGCAGTCAATGATGATGAATCATGAAGATGACTGTCGCGGCAACGGACGAGATGCGCGCGCTCGCACCGAAGGCTTTAGAGAGTGGAGGCTAGGTGAGGGGCGGCGAGGCGGGGGGTGGATGATAGCGTGCTGGAGAGGCCCACCCCTTTCTCTTCAAGCCAGGTGTCGCTCTCCCACTACGTCGGAGAAGCACGGCGGGACATCGGAGAGCCCTCTGTTGCAGGCTGAGCTGCTGCCTGAGGAGTCCCGGGTGAGAGGAGAGGAGACCAGAGCCCTTCCGGTATTCTTGCAGTCTTGTGTGATCTTGTGCCGATACCTGGTAAAATGTAGGAGTGACCTGGTCTGCTGAGGCTCGCTCTGAGGACAAGGAGGAGACTTGCTAGAGTGGCCCTACTCGCCTTCGGCTCGCTCTGCTGTTCCGTGTTGCCTAGCGTGGCATGGCGCCTGCTGCTGTCCTGTCGCACGCCGCACTCCGCCCCTCTCCTGCCGAAAGCACTTCGACAGACAGGAGGAGGGAGGGTGGAGAGTGCCTGCCCCAGGGAGGCAGGAGGGCACGTTGACGAGCCTAGCTCGCAGAGGAGAAGGGGCGAGAGAGAAAGAATGTGAGCCCCGGTGCCTAGAGGAGGAGGAGGAGGAGGAGGAGGATGTACATATTGCTTTAAAAGCGGCGGCAGCGGTGGCAGCTGCGTTGGCATCAGAAGCTTCCTGCCGAGGGACTGTCGGAGCCGAGCAGGTNCATCTCGTCCTCTTCGGATCATGTTCCCTTTTTCCCATCCCCCTGCTCGAGGCACAGGGCAAGGGGACAGCTGGAGGCAAGGGGCGAGCACACGCGCACAAGGGTGAGCTGAGCTGGACTTCGCCTGCTTGCTGGGCAGGCTGGGGAAGGGGGGAAAGGAGGAGGCGGAGGAGGTAGCGGGTGGAGAGCTGGCAGTCAATGATGATGAATCATGAAGATGACTGTCGCGGCAACGGACGAGATGCGCGCGCTCGCACCGAAGGCTTTAGAGAGTGGAGGCTAGGTGAGGGGCGGCGAGGCGGGGGGTGGATGATAGCGTGCTGGAGAGGCCCACCCCTTTCTCTTCAAGCCAGGTGTCGCTCTCCCACTACGTCGGAGAAGCACGGCGGGACATCGGAGAGCCCTCTGTTGCAGGCTGAGCTGCTGCCTGAGGAGTCCCGGGTGAGAGGAGAGGAGACCAGAGCCCTTCCGGTATTCTTGCAGTCTTGTGTGATCTTGTGCCGATACCTGGTAAAATGTAGGAGTGACCTGGTCTGCTGAGGCTCGCTCTGAGGACAAGGAGGAGACTTGCTAGAGTGGCCCTACTCGCCTTCGGCTCGCTCTGCTGTTCCGTGTTGCCTAGCGTGGCATGGCGCCTGCTGCTGTCCTGTCGCACGCCGCACTCCGCCCCTCTCCTGCCGAAAGCACTTCGACAGACAGGAGGAGGGAGGGTGGAGAGTGCCTGCCCCAGGGAGGCAGGAGGGCACGTTGACGAGCCTAGCTCGCAGAGGAGAAGGGGCGAGAGAGAAAGAATGTGAGCCCCGGTGCCTAGAGGAGGAGGAGGAGGAGGAGGAGGATGTACATATTGCTTTAAAAGCGGCGGCAGCGGTGGCAGCTGCGTTGGCATCAGAAGCTTCCTGCCGAGGGACTGTCGGAGCCGAGCAGGTGGGGAGGCGCGCAATGTGCAGCGGGCACTAGGCGGCAGCGGCAGGCGGCCGCTGGCCGGCAAAATCGGAGCTTCTGCTAGGGCGACGTGAATTCCGCAGCGGGCGTGCCTGACGGGGCCTGCGGTTGCCCTTTACGACTTGCTTGATCTGGGGGCGACGAGCGCGAGCTTGCTCGAGCTGTCACTTGCTCGCTCACTCACTCACTCAGGAGAACGTGGGTGGGGAGTGCTTGCTGCGACGTTTCAAGTGCACAGCTGTCGACGATGGGCCTGTGGCAAATGGCAGCCACTTTGGGGGGACTGGGGATTGCTTCTGGACACGCGCGAGGATCGTGGAACCGTGCCTGCCACTATGGGTATCTATATATCTATGTATCCCCACGTATGTTCATGTCTGTAGAGGCTTTTATATTAGCGACATTAATATATATACATTCAATTGCGTCTGTAGGGTTTTGCGATCGAAGACTAGCTGGTGTTGGAAGAGATGTTCAGGTCTTGCGGAGGATGGGGTCTATGACAGCACATGTGGGAAAGGATAAGCTGAGGCGTGAAGAGGGTCGCCAGGTGGCGGCCTGTGTCAAGGAGGTGGACCTGTCTGCCAGCTGTCGATGTAGTGGTGGCGATGGGTCCCTGGCTAGGAGAGTTTTTTTGAGGGGGGGGAGGGGGGAGGGGAGAGGAAGGGGGTGGAGAAAAGGCAGGCCAGTGAGAGAGGGAGAGCCTGTGGCACGTGCAGCCGGCAGGTGGAGCAGCTGCAGGCTTTCTGGTGGCGCTTCTGGGCTGCCCTGCATTGCCAAAGACTTGGGGGCACCTGGTGTCGCTATCCTAGGCGCCTTTCTGGGGGAAAGGGCGTGTCTGGTCCTCCTCGGGCACGGTGACCGTTTCTGTTTTGGCCTTTGACAGGGCGTCCTTTCCAGCAGCTCAATTGTGCTCATGCATGCGAGGCTTTCCCCTTTGCAGCTATTGTGAAGAGTGTAGGCAGCCAGCGGCAGTGGACCCGCACGCACAATCAACTCTGGAGGGGCGTTTGGGAGAGCAGATCTGGAGCAGCAGCAGCAGCAGCAGCAGCAGCCTTACGATAGGTAGGGGGCAGTTGTTGCATGGGCGATGCTCGCTTCATGGGAGCCGGTGCTTGTGCTGTGGTTAAGCTGGAAGTAGAGTACCTGACGCAAGGGAGTTGATGACAGCTTGCACTAGTGCCCCAACATAGAGGACAGATGCCTTACTAGTATTTTTTCATTTACAAATTATTTATTTTAGGATGCTCTTATGTGCCGTAGATGGTGGTTACATCGGCAAAGACTACATTTTGGGTCGAGTAGAGCTTAGTATCAAGTCTCTTGGTCCTTACCTTAGCGCAACCGCTGAAGTGGTGCTCTTTTTAGCTAGGTCGTGATTTTTTTTTCTTGCAACGGTTATCAAAGCTTGCCCGTTTTGAACCTGCAAATTCCCGGCTGTTGAAGTCGAGGATTTTGAAGTTGCTGCATTACTTGATGCCTCTGGTGTTACTATGACACCAGCCATGAAACTATCGTTCTGAAACACTTATCACCGACAGTATTCTGCAGGCATGAGTGTCTTTTATACTTCGAAGTTCTCGCATAGGAGCATGAGGTCGCATGGGGACTTAAATTGGTTCAAGACCCTCAGGTTGGGTGCGGTCATACTGACCTTTAAAGGGCCCGTCCTTCGCATTAACCTTCGTTATATATATAGCCAGTTGGCAACGTCAAACAGGGCATATATGCTGTCGCTGGCTTTGCAGAGCATGGTTACCAATCCTTGACCTCAAACTACTTTGTGCAGTGCACTTGGGCAGCGTATCTTGCACATTGTGTGTCACGCCTCCTCACTGCCTATCATGCTTGCAGTGCTTCAGGTCAGATTTTTTCCCCTCCATGCACATAGTTTATTTGTTGTGTTGGTATACCTACGCAGCCCTATACGCAAATGTGCCACGTTCTCACATCCCTTGCACATGCAATGAACATATATACATACATATATGTATATGGTGCAACCAGCGCCGCAGATATTCATGGGTCTCTCAGCAATTTACTAGCAAATGCATGAGATTGCTTCGGGACCCCTCGCAGTGAATCAAGAATCTAGGTTTCCAAAAGCATTTTTATGATGGGTGAACGGCTTTTCAAGTCGGGGGACAAATATGATCAAATACTGCTAAATTAAAGTCCAAAACTTTTTAAGCAACCGAGTCGACTCCAAAACTTTTATTGACCCTTGCATGCCACATTGTCAGAACTTCTTCAAACTCTTCAGTTTGACTACATCTCAACAACGAACATGTTTGTGGTTGGTCCAAACGTGTTTATGTGTTAACAACCTTACAAGGTTGAAATTTGAAATCCAAAATCAAAGAAGTAGTCAGACAAGTTGTGTACATGGCTTCCATTGGCCAGTGAATACACCGTCAAGATTGCCTGGAACAATGAACTTGGCCTGATATGTTCTTCTACAACTTCATACTATTTGTCCTGCCAAGTTATGTGTGGGCGTAACACGACTGTCGACAGCTGAACCAAATATCAACTATGAACCAGTCAAATCTCATTTTATTAAATAGATATGATTTATTTGCCGATCTGAATGGGTCAAAGTGACACACTTGGACACTCGTTCTTTTCCAATGACATTGTTTACAACCTACCAACCTTGCGTGTCGCACGGTCAATATGGCGTTTTGGAAATGTAAATTTAATGAGGCCTTGAGTCTGAGAGGCCGATATGGGGTTATAGATGTAGAGGGTTATAAACATAACCCTCAAACAACAGCCTGGTATGCACGCGCAATATTTTACAAGTGTTTGACATTGCTGGGGACAACCAAAACTTGGGCAATATTGGAGACGGCCCCGCAACAGCACGTGCTCTAGCTACAAAAAATCAAAGCTGACCCGCAATTTTCATTTGTGCCTGCATGCTCTACGTCTTATGCTCCCTTACGAGGGCTCGCTTCGGCAAACAGAGCCTTGCTTGAGTCTTTGGGTAGGGTGAGCTGCCTGAATATAAGGTACTCTTCCACTGATGTGCCCGTGCTCTCAATAACCTGCTCTAGCAGAATCGTTACATACGCACGCATGCACGCACAAGCGCGCACGCCCGCGCACACACACAGACACACACACACACACACACACACACACACACACACACACAGATGTAAGGCACTGACGGCAACTGTTGGCCAAAATTTTTCCACCCTGGCAGAGCCACCAGCATGGGTAAATGAGCAACGATGTCAATTGAGAGACTGACACCAGGTGGCCCAGAGAAGCCCAGCCCAGAGAAGGCCAGCCAAGCGCCAAGCCAACCAACGGCAGCTTGCGGAGCACCAGCAAACAAAACTGAGCTTCGATGGAGCCAGACCACCCCTGCCCCGCCTGTGAAGGCCCTCCCATGCAGAAGCTTATCGCAGCATCGACAAGGTATTAACTAGCAGCAGCTCTGCCTGGCGCGAGGACACGCCTGGCCCATGGGCAGGATTGGTCACCATGTCGCCATCAGGCCCAGCTCTGTGGCAAACGGGTAAGCTCTATCCCCTGCTCCCCCGCATTGCTGCTTGGTGCAGCAACAACCTTGTCATTTGATTTCCAAGCATGAACCCACAGAGGGCGTGAACATGCATACACGTAGACACACACTTGCGCGCACACGTCTGCGTAGAGCATTGACACAGAACACACAACTCATGCACCTGCGCATGCACGCGCGCACGGACGCGCGAACACACATGCGTGTGCACATACACACACACACATACACACACGCGCACACGTAGAGACACACACACACACACGCACACATAGACACACACACACACACATACTCACACACAAACACAAACACAAACAGACACACACGCACACACACAAACTCATCAAA
>WELA01001939.1:43525-66856 GCA_009602735.1 Mesotaenium endlicherianum
TCTCTCTCTCTCTCTCTCTCTCTCTCTCTCTCTCTCTCTCTCTCTCTCTCTCTCTCTCTCTCTCTCTCTCTCTCTCTCTGTGGCGCAGTGCTAGTTCAGTTTCTTGATTGCTGATGGTTCTTCCTTGGTGTCCTGGATGGGCCAACCCTCCCGCTCAGCACGCCGCCGTTGACCCCCTTTGACCTCCTCCGGCCTATGTTGACCCTGCATTGACCTCACCGTTGACTATTGTTGACCCTCCGCCTGCGCGCGGCAGCACGATCACGGCAGAGATGGCGTTCATGTTCTGGGAGCGCAACCGGCCGGAGGGCACCATTGACTACCCCCTGGGTGGAGGTGGGGCGCTCATCGACGCGCTCGTACGCGGGCTGACCAAGTACGGCGGGCAGCTCCTGCTGGGCACACACATTGAGGAGATCATTGTCCAGGACGGCCGCGCCTGCGGGGTGCGCCTCCGGCAGCGCCGGCGGAAGCGCGACTTGCCCTCCTCCTCCTCCTCTGCCGCCGCCAGGGGGCAATTCGACGGCGACGGGGGGGCGTACTCGGACGCGGAGGACGAGGAGTTTGACGGCGGCGGATGGGACAGCGACTCGGACGTCTTCGATGAGCGGCAGCTGAAGGAGGAGGCAGAGGGGGCAGGGGCGGCTGCCAGGAGGGTGGTGGAGGAGGAGGACGGGTACCTCTCCGATTGGTCGGACGAGATCTTCGAGCTCCTGGAGGAGGAGGAGGGGAGGGAGGAGCGGCGGCGGACGGGCGGCGCAGCGGGGACGGGGGCGGGGGCCGGGGCCAGGGCGGGGGATGGGGGAGGGGAGAAGTTTCCGCCGCTCATTCGTGCGACAAAGGCGGTGGTGAGCAACGCGTCCATCTGGGATACGACGAAGCTGCTGCCCAAGACGGCGGAGGGTGCGGCCGCCGTTAAAGCGAGGGCCAAGAGCACTGACATGACTGCCAGCTTCCTCCACCTGCACCTGGGGATCGACGCCACAGGTGCGCGTCTGCTTGTTCGGGTGTATGGATGTGTTTTGCACGCGCGTGTGCGTGTGCGTGTGCGTGTGCGTGTGCATGTGCGTGTGAACGCGTGTGCTTGCGGGCCTTTGTGCGCGTGCGCACGTCCATGCATGCATGTGTGTTTGTGTGTGTGCGTGCGCGCGCGCGTCTGTCTGCATGGTGTGTCTGCATGTGCATACACATTTGTGCATGCGTATATGTGTACGTGTGCGTCTCTCTCTCTCTCTCTCTCTATGTATGTGTATGTATGTGATGCGTTTGTAAGTGCTAGCGCACGTGCGCTTAAGCACGGGTGGGCAAGCCCCTGCCGGGGGGTCAAGCCCCTGCCGGGCGGCCAAGCCCCTGCCGGGCGGCCTTGCTGCTGATGACCTGGTTGGAGTTGACATGCATGTATTGGCAGCGTGGTCGGCAGTGCCGGAATCCCACTTTCTGAGGAAAAACACAAAACCTCTTACTTGGGCGCCTCCGCTTTGCTTTCCATATATTCCGAGGTTGAGGGAGCGGGTATGGCTGTCAGTTCTCAGACTTTGCCTGGAAAGAGACGCGGTTCCTCAAGATCCTTCTTGCTTCCTCCTTCCTCTCTTTCTCCCTCAAACCCTTCCTTCCTCCCCCCCTCTCTCGCACCTCCCTCCCTTCCTCCCTCCCCCTCCTCTCCCTTCCACCCTCCCTCCCCCCGTCGTCCTCTGTCTCCCTCCCTCCCTCCCTCCTCTCTATCTCTTGCACATGCGCAGGCCTGCCGCCCGATCTGGAGTGCCACCACCTGATAGTGAACAGCTGGGAGGCGGGCGTGGAGGCGCCGCAGAATGTCATCATCGTGTCGATCCCCACCATCTTCGACGCCTCGCTGGCGCCCCCCGGGAAGCACGTCGTGCATGCGTACACGGCCGGCAACGAGCCCTACAGCATCTGGGAGGGCATGGACCGCAAGAGCGAGGAGTACGCCAAACTCAAGGCTGAGCGCGCCGAGGTGTTTTTCTTTCTTTTTACTTATCTTATCTTTGTATACACGCGCATGGGCGCGAACACGCGCATGCGCGCAAACCCGTAGACAGAGTCTGTTTTTTTGTTTTTCTCTTGTCTTTTTGTACACGCGCCTGCGCAATAACTCGTCCGCAAAGACGTGCGCACGCGTGCACATGACTGCATGCATATACACGTGAAAAGTCATGCACGAGTTCATCTGCGTGCGTGTGCAATCGTGGTCAGTCTATGGCTATGCCTGATTAGGGCACTGAGGGTTGGGGTTCCCACACAAGAAAGTATTTTGGTTGAGTGGAAATGGTTATAAACGTGTCGCGTATGTGCGGAGTTATGCTTTGTAGAAAGAAAGGGCGTCAGAGTCACGCAGGCTTCTCTGGACCCGATGAAAGACTTCCCTTTTCTCTCACCTGCTGCTGGTGCTGGGGCAACTCCACGGGAGGGTAGAGACACAGGTTTGAGCTTAGGTTTGGGCTTGGGTTTGGCTTTGGGTCCTGGTTTTGGTCTTAGCTTGGGTTCTGTTTCGGTTTTGGCCTGGGTTGGGGTCAGGTTTGGGGTGTGGTCAGGGTTTGGGCCGGGGTTTGGATTGGGTTTGGGACTTGAATTATCTGCCGTCTCGATTCCATCTCACATGGCCCAAACTGCGCTGTTCTTGCACGCCGTCCTCGCCTGGCAGGTGCTGTGGCGAGCCCTGGAGAGGGCGATCCCCGACATCAGGCAGCGCACAGAATTCGAGATTATCGGCACGCCGCTCACGCACGAGCGCTACCTCCGGAGGACACGAGGCACGTACGGGCCAGCTGTCAAGGCCGGGAAGGCCGACTGGCCGGGGCCGCGCACGGAGGTCCCGGGGCTCCTCGTGTGCGGGGACTCGACGATGCCCGGGATCGGCGTGCCAGCTGTCGCCGCCAGCGGGCTGATGGCGGCCAATGCCGTGCTGCCCGTGTGGCACCACTGGGACATGCTGGACACCATTGAGACTGCTGCGACGAAATAATACATATCTAAATAATAATAAATTCTGCATAGCTGAGCGTAGCCGTGCATGAGGTGGTGAATCGTGTCCATTGATCACTCTAATCAAAGAGTATCCATGCATGCATGCATGCAGGCACGCACGAAGATACTTGAGCTCTTTAGCCACCGCCTGTATCTGGCTGACCGTCATTCGCTGTACGTCAACATGCATGAGCTGCACAGTGAGCTGGCGTGTGATTGGTGGGCGGGTGCGTATGGGTTCGAAGTCCTGGCCGTCCAGAAACGCTGCCCATGTGGGTGCTTGATAACTACCCCAGCTCTGTCTTGAATTTCCTTTTTCCTTCGTTCCTTATGCAAGATGATGCAGCGCGATCAAGTGGGGTTGCAAGGTTGGGTCTCACTTGAGAGTGCACGCTTGCTGCAACAAGTGCACGTAGTGGAAGCCAACAGGCTGCTGTAATACTATCGCCGCTGGACTGCTCAGATCTGCGCCTCTCACACACGCCTCGTAATGTGCACGCGCCTGTGTGCTTCTTTCAATTTGCATTTTGCATCCAGTTCCCCCTTTGTCGAGAAGATTAACCCTATAAGTAAGCACAATGGCATTTCTTTTCACCTATTCTGCCTCCCTCGGTGGCAAGCAATATAGGACCATATGAACACTCAAATAAAACATTGTAAACACTTAAGAGATGAACATTAGCCTTCTGGGTTCTTGCCTAAGCTGTCTCACATCGTGCTTGTAGCGTGCATTCAATGCTACTAAGTAGTGAAGAGAGAAGGCCCGTGATCGCAGTGCAGGTGAATGCTTTATCTAGCTCTAGCTACAGTCAGCTGGACAAGAAGTACTCAAAATGCACTAGTGACGCGCAGTGGCATACAGCAATACCCTACACTGCCACTCAACAATTGTACTTTCTATTCAATGTTCAACATTATCAGCGCGCACAAAAGGATGTCACAACAATAAGCATTCCGATTTGTCGCCTAGTTTGCCTGTGTATTGAGAATAATATATCTATGCTTTGGGGTGAAAATGGATGGTCCAGTAATAGTGCAAGTAATAAACTATCTCACGATACTAGTATATGCTTGCTATAGTTATTGTATGAATAGTTCTGGTGAAACATGGCACCAGTGTACATTTCTGTGTATGTTCTCTAGAATAGCTGGACTATCCAGGCCATCTGCTTGGCATCTGATGAAACCTCATGCAGCAAGAATGTGCACTGGTGGGATAGAATCCAGGAAAAGTGTCCCTTGCTAGGCTAGCAATATAAATAACAGGTTTGATGCTGTGAGAAAAGGCACCTGATGCAGTGGGAAAAGGTATTGCACTAAAATTAGCTATCTACTTTGTCGCCTGCCAGCTAGCAGCAGTTACCATCAATCACAGGCTTGCAAGCCCACAGAGTCAGGTCTCTCAAATTTCCACTTTATGACTTCCCAGCACTTTCACATACTGTCTGATGTCCCCCGAGTTAGGAGAGACAGGTGTCATGTAAAGGCTGCCTTCCCTGATCTTACCGTTGTCTACCTCCATGATGATGACTCCCTTCACGTTGTTGTGTCCATCGTCGTCAGTCAGATGGGCTTCGACAAAGCCCGTGACTCTCCCATCCCCATGGTCCGTAAACGACGTCCTCTGTATGTCATATCGAAGGCTAGGGATACGAGGGAACAGCTCTTCATACACTCGCCTCACCTACGCAGAAAGGAGGAGTAATGCCTACTCAAAGTTAAATCTCAAGTAATGCATCTCCATTCGAGCACACACCGGGAGGGGAGATGTAAGTGTGAGTCGGTGTGTATGTATGTGTGTCTGGTGGTGACCAATATATATAATGGCACGGCCATTACATTTGGATTAAATTTTCTGCTGACCGTCCACAGCGTATAAGTTAGTCAAAGTACACACAGAAGGCCGCTCGTAAGAGCCTTAATCAGCTGGTGAAGTAAGCTAGTCAATTGCAGCAAATATTATTCAAGTGACCATTACACGCATTCGACAAATAAGATTGTAGAGAGAACCGTACTGCTTTGGGCCCCTCAAAGTTGCGGGAAGGAAAGCAAGGTTGAACGGACTTGTAATCCTCGTGATAGAAGGTCTCGATAGCGTCCAAGTCGTGACGGTTTACAGCATCGAAGAAACCTAGTATAGCTTCAGCCATGAGGACCAGACAAAAGAAGAGTAGTCGTCCGCTAATCGCGTCCACTAATGACAGTAGAAAGATGTAGGTAAATTGACCGGGGTGTAGCTGGCCACCAGGAACCAACAATAACTGAAGTACTGAATACAATCCACACGCGCTTAGTGCGTTGGTCACTGAAATGCACTACCATTGTGCTCCCCCGGACAATACACCACTGTGTGAGGCAACCAAAGCTGAACCAAACAGAACCAAAGGCGCATCGAGGGGAAAACGTACGCCGTGATCAACCTCGTCGTCAACTGTTGCAGGTCACGACGTGCTACGACGACTCGCGACATTGCGCGACCTCCAGCAAGCATGAAAGTTACCCGCCCATCCGGCGTAAGAGGCGTCCAACGCGGCAAGATGTCAGGACTAGCTGGTGCTCTGTAGGCGGTTTTTAAACACGGAAGATATTGGTCTATAAAAAGGTTATATTTTTTTTGAAAATTGTGTATATGTACATGCACACTCGCTCTTCGTTCGACTTGATTGTAACTAAATAGCAGCTGGCAGCTTCACAGGTTCTCTGATGCACTCTACTGCAGATGCATGACCATGGGTCCATGACCCATGCACTATGACCCAAAGCATGACGGTCCCATGCGTTTCATTGTGGGTGACCAGCGCTCGAGTACTTCAATAGTCCAAGCACGGTCACTTGAAGCAATTTGAAGTGTGAAGTTATCAGTATAGCTAGTATGGACGTCTCCATCCGTGCAGTCCAAATTTCTGGGTGCATGTCTTATGCTAATTGAAGTATCATGACGCACACTGAATAGCAAAAAACTTGTGCTGACGGGTTTGTGTTTGAAATATTCACTTTTAACAAGTATATATATAGGCCTGCAGTGTAGCTTCTAGTGCACCAATTTCTTGCGCTGCGAAGAAGGGAAACGCCAGACTTCGTCCAGGCTCTCTTTGCAGAAAGGGTAGAGATTATATCATGGTACCGCTTTTCCCCGCAATCAAGAAACTTGGTTACCTGCTCTATTGTGCAGCTATATAAGCTGGAATATATGAGCCTTATCGCCACGAAGCCTGGCGTCTTTGTGCCATATTCACACTAGTATATATGGCCCCTAGACCCATGTACCATGTCATACTTGTGTCATCAATCACAAGCAATTATGAAAGAAGAGTAAAGCTCATTGCAAGAGATGGTGACCAGTTCCTCAATATTTGATCTACAGAGTCTAAAACTTGTGTCAATTGGTGGCCGGATATGTGCCTTGGTTTTTGTGGGTCCATCAAAATGCTCCTCGCTTGTCCAAGTTAAATCCACTTGTGGTTTAATTGTTGATTAACCAATGCAGCCGCAACTTTATCTAAGGTTCGAATTACATAAATGAATGAACATTTGAAGTTTCCATAGGATTGAAGTGAAGGAAATAGTTGATAGTTTTATAGCCAGGCTTGCAGCTAGTGTGTGCGATAGTTTGTTGGCGGTCCGAGTATTCGAAGTTTGATCAACAAAGGAGCTTTGATTTCTTCACGCAGTTTTGTTGCACATTAACAGAGCCAAAGAATCATGGAAAAAAGTTGCAACTTTTATCAAAATTTGCTTGGATTTGTGTGACGTTGGAAAGGGCAAAACATTTGGCTCGCTTCAGGTCATGGAAAACTGATCAAAAACTTCCTCTGGTGTGCCTTGTCTATGTTCACTGACCATTAAAGGCCACAGAACACTATCTGCAGGCACTTCAGGATTTAAGCTTTCCTTCTCCTGCTTTGCCTTATCTATTCTTCTGCCTATATTCTTTTTTGACAGAATTGCTCTGAAATGGCGCAGGCATTGGTGAGCATGTCAGATTTGCCTGACGTGATTCTGGAGCCAATTTTACTGTCAGCCTGCGTCTATCATGAACCCAAAGTCAGAAGGAGGGTGTCAACATGGCCCAAGTCAAGGACTTGACCAGGGTGTGCACCAGGTGGCGCAATGTGCTGCTGTCTACTTGCAAGAGTGCTTCCATGAAGCAATTAAGAGGTGCTGATGTGGCGCTCCATCAGCTGCGCGCTTTGAGAAATGTGACTCATGTCTCCATAAATGGAGAGTCAAAGAACAAGAGCACAGAATTGTTCATGAGAGGACTGGCCACTGGGTTCCCTCTCCTCACGTCCTTTCATCTGACACTTAATGGCATCTATAAGCTCCTGGACCACCTGACCTTCCCTTCCGTTAAGACAAACGTACAGAAGCTGTATCTGGGTTTCAAAGGTTATCATCAGCACTCTAATGGCAATTACTGGCACTGCCTGAATGAGCTGAAGAACATGGACTTCAGGAATCAGGTGCATCTGAAAAATCTAACTCTGAACTTTTATGACCTCAACTTACCCAAGAAATTTCTTCGAGGTCGCTGCCTCCCTGTCAGTCCCACGATAGCACAGCTGGCAAGCCTTAAGGAGCTTCATATCAGGGTGAATGATTTGAAGGTGCCCTTGCCCCTGTGGCTGGCCAAGCTCCCCGCATTTGCTGGCTTGAGAGTTAAGCTTAATCCACAAGGACCTCCCCCAGGTTCTGGAATCTGTGCGCTCCATGACAGGCCTCAGGGAGCTGACCTTGTATTCAGCTGAGGTAGGCACTTCAAAAGATCATGAAGTCATGCCTTTCACCTTTTAGAAACATGCCTTGCGCACCATATGCTCTGTTGACGCAGGCACTTTAAATATCAACGGTTGTTCAAATCATGCCTTTCATCTCTTGGCAGCTTGACTTGCTTACAGAACTTTTTGTTGAGGTAGGCTTCTGAAAGTTGCGCACACCGTTTTGCGTCCAAGTAGCAGGTTTTGTTTGTTGCATGCATCAAAAAACTTACACTTTTTCATGAATGCTTAGACTTGTTGAGAAAGTAGGCACCTTGACACTTGTTTCCAAGTCATGCACTTCACCTCCAAGTAGCATGCCTGCACGAATCCAAATTAAGAAGCGTGCCCTTCGATGCGGCGCTGAGGCTCCAAAGGCAAAGCCTGTTCATGACCTTCTTTGTTTCATTGCTTGCTTTCATTGTGCTTGCTCCTCTTTCAGATCGACGCTCCAGTGAAGGACCTTGTTTCCAGGATGAGCCATTTGACGGCTTTGGAGCTTCGATGGGCTCCCAACTCTGGGTTTGGAATATGGTCCTTCGAGACAATGTTATTGCTGAGCTCCACTCTCCGGAAGTTGGAAGTCACTCACTTGGTCCTTCCCACTTTTGGCATGCCCCTGCCCCTCCTGGAGGACCTCACGATGGATGTTTTGAAGAGAATTGAGCCCGATTATTTTGCGTTCACGCCTGGCCTCCGCAGGCTAAACATGACCTTGGGAGAGGGCGTGGTATGGCCCTGCCTGGAGTACCTCACCCAGCTGACCTCCCTGTCTCTGTCCATGTTTGAATCCTATCCCTACATCGACCCGGAAAGAGAGGAGGAGCCCACGTGGCGCAACGATGGGGCGCACACGCACTCGTTGCAGATGCTCGTGTTGCGGTCTTGCAAGCTGCTTCCCCTTATTGGCGGACTGCTCACTTTGGGGCGTCACGTGGCGGTCTCTCTGCGCTGCACATGTGACGAAGACGATGACGATGGACGCTGGTACACTACCCATGCAGAGTATGCTGCTGCCCAGGGGAGCCGCTGCCGTAGGCTGCCACTTGGCAACGCCAGGCAGCTGTTCAAGGACACCAGGCGCCCATCCCCAAGGCCTCCTGCTCTTGACCAATGTGATGCTTGCCCCTCCTCCAATTATAGGGACAAGGACACACAGTGGGCAAGTCAAGCTGCTCGCAAAAGTGGGGAGTTGCCGGAGTTCGACACTAGAGGTTTGGGACACGAGGGGGGCATGATCCCTGGCCTCTAGGAGCTGTGTCAACCGGAAGCTGGATAGCCAGAGGGGAGGGAGGCAAGAAGAGAAGGAGAGATGCAAAGTAAAAGTTATAACTTGGTGTTCTGCTAGAAAAAACTAAACTCAGGCTTCTCCATGGAACGTTGCTTAGCGCTGCTTGCTTTGTTGGTGATTGTGCCAAGCAAGCAGTGCCGGCTGTCGCACATGCCAGGTGCACAAAGGTAATCTCTCTTGCAAACTGTAGAATGATAAGGCCGTCCTGTTCAGCTAGACAGCCGATCCTGAGTGGTGGTTCCCTGGCAACACGGACGTACTAACTCACAATTGAAATACCACAACACGCCTAAATTTGTGAATTAGAACACCCCTTGGAGCGATAGAAATTATTATCTTTCAGCTCATACTCTTGCTCCGGATCAAAGACCACCTTCTGGCTTAGCTTAATTGGCTGCACACAGTACAGGATCTCCAGCTATTTCTCCATGCTAGTCGTTGGTCCAGCCCCCTGAATGGATCTAAATTGTGGAGCTAACCATTAAGCGTGATATATGCATGATTTATATGGGTAGCCTGCCTCGTGCCATTGTGCATTATCAACAGAAATATATGTACACCTTTCATGTTGGTCCCTTGCTTAGTGATGGTGCCAGCTTGATCTGGTTCCAGAGAACAAAATTATTTTATCAGTGGGGGTTCTATACACTTACATCATGTCAACATTGTAACATGCATAGACATGTATTTGCTGCAGGTTAACACATGAACATACTCAACATTTGCCACAACCAAAGCTGATCTTATTCAACCCTGCAGAGGGCGCTTATTTACAACATGCACTGAAATTCCAAGCTGTTGAGTAGAAAAGAAACGATGGTGCTGCTTATTGGGTTCACATTCGTCAATAAGTTGAGGGGACCTTTGTCACCTGTAAATGATCGCTAGACCTTAGGCTAGCGCTAGCCCCCTATACATGCACTCCTCTATGAACGGCCATGCAGCTGGAATATTTAATCAGGTTTAATTCAGCTGGAGTAGAGATATAGCTCTGAATACGAATATATACATCTTTCCAGAGCACAATCTGCACCTTTGATCTCACACTCATAAGTAATCCCCAATGAATAAGCAGAAAAAATTATATGGAGAAGACCTCCCTCGGGCCAATAGCAAGAAGCATGCAGCCCCCCGCTTGAAAGAGATCCCCCCGGAGGAAGAATAGCAGGAATGCTCGACCTTCAAGCCAAAATGGAATGCTAAAATGCTGCCAAAAACTTCAAAAGCTTGCTATGGACGCCCCCTCAGAATCCAAACAACCCCCGGGGCCACCCGCTGAACCGCCGCTGGCCCGGCGGCGGGGACGCCTTGTCAGCAGCAGCCCCAGCAGCGGCCGCAGCTTCGACAACGCCGCCGCCACCGCCGCCCCGATTCCGGCTCTCTTCCTTTGCCGACGAGCGGGTGGGAGGCGGGGGTGTCTTGTCGAGCGAGATCTCGTGGGACACGGGGGAGGCTCCCAGCATCGCCTCCCCGTCCAGCGCCGCGACCGAGCTCGACGAGCGCGACCTGACGCGGAGGTTGGCGGGCATGTAGTCATTCACGTTGAATTTTCCGCTTGACTTCTTCTCCAGCTCCTCCCGCAGCCGCCGCAGGTGCTCAGGGATGTATTCCGCAAGGTCCTCGTCCTCCACCACCTCCTCCTCGTCCTCCTCCTCCTCCTCCTGCCTGCCCCCGCCCCCGAGGGGCGCCGCACGCCGCGGCCACCCGGCCCCGCCGCCCGCCGAGATCAGCCCTGGCTCGGGGCCGAAGCGCGGGGACGCGAATCTGAACACACCGCCGCCGATGCCGCCGTTGCTGCCGCCAAAGACACCATTCATGCCGCCGCCGCCGCCGCCGCTGCCGCGTGAGGAGGGTTCGGCGGCGACCCCGTCCCTGGAGATGGCCCTGGACGCGATGTCCCTCGATGTGATGTCGGCATAGAAGGCAGTTCCCGAGAAGCCGCTGTCGGTTGCACCCGACACGGAGGCGCTGCCACTGCTGCCGTCGCCGCTATCGCCGCTTGCTGTCACCACGGGCCCCTCCCACGACGCGCTGACAGCTGGCGTGCCTTGCTGCGCCTCCTTAAAGCCGGCACCATCTTTGTGCACAAGCGGCATGGGGACCTTCTCCCCTGAGCTCCCTTCTGGCTCTGCATTGGCCTTTGCCTCTGCACCTGTCCTCTCTCCTGCTCCTCCAGGTCCTGCTCCTTCCCCTGCCCCTGACCCCGCAACCGGCTCGTTCTTTGGCAAGGCAGGCTCAGACTGGGACTGCAATGCCCGTGCACCTTCAGGCTGCGCTTTGACCATTAGAGGCAGGTCCGGCATCTGCTCACTTTGCAGCTGCCAGCTGTTGGCCTCCCCTTCTCCACGGCCAAGGAAGGAACCTCCTCCGGCCAAGATCCCCTCCCTCTGCGACGGAGATCCAGCACCCACCATGGCCGCTGCCTCCTTGGAGTGTCGTCGCAACAGCACCTCCGGAGAGGCAGAGGCTGCCAGGTGGATGCTCTGGGGCTCCTGCAGCGCCGCCAGGTCGTCGACAAAAGACTCCTGGGAGGCTACCAGGCGGGCGCCGCCGCCCGCCTTCTGCGGCGTGGAGTAGGACGACGACTCCTCCGTCGACTCCCACGAGGGCGGGCGGCTGCCGGCCGGCCGACCCTGGACCTCGGCCCCGCACGAGGCGGCTCTGCCGCTGCTGCCGTGGCTCTCTGCGGCGGAGACGCCGGAGCACTGGGGCTCAGGGTCGGACTTCGTCGTGTACACGTCGCCAGCTGGCGTTGTCTTGTCGAGCGCTGCGCTGCCGACGGCGGCCCATGCCCTGCCGCGACCGCCGTCCACCCCCTGGGAGGTGATCGTGGCCCCGGCCCTGGCGCCGGCCCCCTCCTTGGGGCGGCCGATCCAGGCGGCGAGGTGCCCCCGGTCCACGAGGGCCGGCAAGGGCCTGGGTGGGGGCGAGCGCGAGGGCGGGGCCGGTGGTGATCCTGGGAGGATGCTGCCGCTGCCGCCGCTGCTGCCTGCCTCGGACAGGGCCTCTCCCCGCAGCGCCTGTGCGCGCGTGCAGGGTGAGCTGGGGCTGGCGCAGTAGAGGGGGTTCCAGAGGGCCACTCTCCTCTTCCGCACACTCTTGGAGGCGCTCAAGGGCGGCGCAAACGACAGGCAACCTATGGGGGAGTCGGCAGCAGCAGCAGAAGCATCAGGCGTCGAATCCCCCCCCCCGGCCCCAGCTCTCTGCTGCTTCCCTGCCGTCCCCCGGCCCCCACGGCTGAACCACGCGGCAATGCCGTGCTTCCGCAAGAGCGGCGTGCTGACAGCTGTCCCTGCCGCCACTGCGGTGGCCACAGCTCTCTCCTTGTGGCCCTCGCCGCCCACGTGTCCTCCATCTGCCTGCTGCTCCTGGCCTGCGCTGCTGCCTCCGCTGCCTCTGCCGCCGCCAGCTGTCCACATCCTGGCCACGTCCTCGTCAGAGACGCGAGCAGAGCTGCCCCTTCGCGTGTTTGATGACGTGGGCTGCGGCGTCGACAGGTGGCCCTGCTGCTCGCTGGCAGCCTCCGTGGCACCACCATCACCATTGCCAGCAGCAGCAGCAAGCTCCTCCTCCTTGCCTGAATCTGCACCGTCTCCATCTCCCTTCTTTTCGGGGGAGGTTCTCTTTGATGCCAGCCTGGCAGCCCTCGTGCGACAGCAGCAGCAGCACGAGATGGCGCCACCAAGGAGCGCGCCGCCCGCCCTCCCGAGCTCCAGCAAACCCCTGCTGAAGGTGGGCGGCGTGCCAGCTGGCGAGAGGACGACTACCTGGCGGTAGTACGCGCCCCACTGGCCCGCCAGCTGGCCAACGAAGCTGACAAGGAGCAGCGCCAGCGCGACGGCTCCCGGGCCGGAGGGGTCCTGCCCCTCCCGGCCGGCCGCGACGAGCGCCAGGCAGCACGTGAAGACACCTGTCTCGCACGCGATTGAGAGGGCTTCCACAAGCTGCTGCACTCGGCTCCTGTGGAGGCGCAGGGCGGCGAGCGGGAGCAGCTGGAGCCCTGAGAGGCCCAGCAGAAGGCTCGCCTGCCAGGAGGAGAGAGCAAGTGGAGAAAGAGAGTGAGAAAGAGAAATAAAAGCGAGAGTGGGGAGACGGGCACTTCGGAGAGAGGCAGCAGCAGCGAGGCGGATGATGGCAAACCCCCCCCCCCCCCAGGGGGACCCAGCGTTTGAGGTTGAGAGGGGTTGTGCTCCGTGTTTTGGTGAGGTGAAGTTATGAATTCTCTGCAAGAAGGAGGATGCTGAGGCTTAAGTTCCCAACTCCCTGCACAGCAGGTCTACCTAGCGAGCTGCACGCGCGCAGCTGACAGGGTCCCACTATTAAAGATTCCCGAAGGGGGTCAGCGGCAGCTTCATGGTTGCAGCAATCTTAGAGTTTTACAGATTTCAGGGCTTCAAATACTTCAGGGTTTCATTATTGTCAAGTAAACTGATGTTGTAGAGTATGGGGGCGCAGGAAACAGGGGGCCACGGGCTTGGCTCACAAGCCGCAAATGAGCTTACTAGACCTTGCGTAGATCCTGAAATAGTTGGTCCAGGCTGGGCCAGGAGGCGAAGTGCAGGGCAAGGGGGCGTCTTCGAGCGACTGTTGCCGCACTCGGCACCCCCCCCCCCCCCCCCCCCCCCNCCCGCCCCCCCCCCCCCCCCCCCCCCCCCCCCCCCTCGGAGGGCTCTAAGGGAGAGGGACGTCTAAAGAGGTACGCATGTACGCATGGATGTCTGGGAATCAACTACTCGAAACTTGTCTGGCAATTAATGAGGACGCACACGTGTGTGGTTGCTGGTTTCTGGGTTTTCAAGCCCAAAGCCTTAATCTACCAGACGTGTGCATGGACATCAAGAATGTGATCATTTTCAGCTCAAGGAAAACAGCCCCTGCATGCACGCCACAGCCAGAGCTGGGCTCTACAAGGACGCCCACATGCATGCACCCACACCCCCCCGCGGTGCATATGTGTGCATCCTTATACACCCGCACGCATGTGCACGCACTTGTCCTCCGCTGACATATACCATTCATTAACGTATGCATTTACGATGCGTCCATCCCGTTAAGCCTGCACGCACGCCCGCGCGCACGCACCTGCCCCTTGCAAAGCCACGCGACATACATGCATCACATGAGCTCCAATAGTAACGACCGAGGCGAACCTGAGTGTATGACGACGTGGCAGAGCGTGCAAACGCGCCCAGCAGTACGCCCACCGCCGCCCGGTAGGCGACGGCGTACGCCGCATGTGCCAGCGCCGCCCGGTCTCCGGCCCCCTTCAGACTCGTCAAGGCCCCTTCTGCGGCTCCGCTTTGGGCTCCGAGGCCCTCTTCTTCCGCCAGGCCCTGCAAGGAAAGGATGACGTCAGCCGGCGGCCATGGATATAAGGATGCAGCCAGAGGGTACTGTACCAGCGGATACTGCCAGCGGCCGCAACGACACGCCATCGCCAGCTGGCTTGCTTCAAAGTTGATAATCCATATATCAACCGCGTGCACATGAGGTCAGGAGTGTCAGAAAGCGATGAAAAGGTTAATGAAGGGGGGTCGGATGGGCGGAAGCAAGTGGGAGGTAGCGGGGGTAGGGAGTCCTCACATGAGCCGAGGCACCTCCGTGGCCATTGGCCGAGCCAGATCCCACGAGCTCCTGATTGCCACCTGGCGCTGCGGCGGTCCTCCTGTAAGACTCGAACAGAATGCCCCAGCGGGCCGCCAGCAAGGAGCTCCCCCCTCCGCTGTTTACGGCTTGCCAATTGGCGGCACGTGCGGGGTTGTGCTGCGCCCAGAAGGACCCCTGAGCTGGCGAGGGCTGGGGCGAGGAGCTGCCGCCCGCCGCTGCCGTGTCCTGCAGCTGCTGCATGGTGAACAGGCAGAGCAGAGCGTAAGCAAGCAAACCATTGAAGGGTCTGGGATAAGGATCCAGATTCAGATGATAGCAAGAAAATATCAGCTGTCATTGCCACCTGTTGCTACGCACGCTGCCTGCCGTCACCAGCGGGGCCCTCACAAACACACTATTTTAACCTGCATAGAATTTATATTGCCAAGCAAGGAGCAGTACAATATTCAGGGTCTAGGAAGTTCTGTTTTGGCCTCGGGGGGTTAGGATCTAGGGGCGTTGCAGGGGGCTGCGGGAGGGAGGCTTTGAGGAGAGGAGTGGGCACAAAGGGCGGGGGAGAAGGGGGGAAACGAAAGACGCACATCAGAGGCAGGCGGTGTGCCACTGGCAACCGCGGGCTGTTGTCTGGTGCGCGCCCACGCGGCCCACGTGGAGAGAAGGGCGGCGGGAACGACAAGCAGCAGCAGCAGCAGCCCCCCGATGATCTCTCCCACGCTCCCTCCTGCACACCCTCCCATGAATTCGTCGAGCGTCCAGCCACAATACAAGCATTTAGCATCTGGCTTAAAGGTGGACCAAAAATATGCAGCCTTTGAAGCCAGGGCCTCCTTGCAAATGCCCTTTCTGCACCCCTCCCAACCACCCACAACGCATGCACTCAAGCCATATGACACAAATGCTTACCCTATCTGTGCTTGGATTCTCCCTTTCTGCCGTAGATTTTGGGTCCAAGGTTGGCTGGGGGCGGGGGGCTGAGGTGGGGCGGGGGGAGAAGAGAGAGAGGCCGCACCTGCAATGAGAATGGAGGCAGCGAGGCAGACAGGTGGCACAGCAAGAGCCAGGAGAAAGAGCTCCAGTCGCGGTGCCGCCAGGTGGCTGCCCCTCAAGCTGCTGCTCTTCCTGGCGCCACCGTTGCCGCTGTTTGCGCTTCTGACGCGTGACAACGCAAGCGTCGCAATCGCACGGAGAAGCACGGAGGCAGCAAGTGTCACCGCCACCCACCACAGGATCCTCCCTGCCTCGCGCGCGCGCGTTGCCAGGTGGCATGGCCCCTGTTTCTCGAGCTTGAGCGCGGCCGCCTGAGCCTCCTGATGATAGGTGGACGGACACATATAAGAGCAGGAGAGGAAATGCAGAGAGGGGTTTCCTCGATCAGACACATACCCTTCATTCCGGGAGCAAGGGAATGGCTGTCAGGGCGTCGTTCCGGAAGTCATAGGTGAACAGTGTCAAACGTCTGCAAGTCCTTGAACATGCACGAGCTGATGAAAGTCAGAGCAGCACCAGTCGTACCCAGTTGCGCCGGCAGGAAACGATAGAAGAGAAAGAGAGTAGAGATCTAACTTTGGCCATCGTCCACGGCCGGCCATCCATAGAGCAAATTGACACCTGGCAGTTTCTAATCCACTTGGAAACAGAAAAGCCGAGCAATTGAGCGGAGTCCAAAACCAACACTAGACGACAGCTGGCTTTAATGCTGGCAGCCAACCTAGCCTCCAAATGCAAAAATCAGGTTCCGCATCCTGGGCTTGGTGTAAATGTTAGGGCTAGGGTGTACACTCAGAGCATGGAAGCAGCACTCGCAGTAAAGTACCTCATAGAGCTGCGAGTACTGGGCGGCAGAAAAGGCGTCCTCCTGCTGCACCGCGTGCACCCGCCCTTGCGCCAAGTGGCGACGCTCCCCAACCCCCCCTCCACCTCCATCCTCTTCAATCGATGCTTCCCGTGCGCTCTCATTTGCTGGGGTCTTCTTGACAGCAGCGCCGCCCATGTGGAGAGAGTGCTGCGACAACAAGCCCCACCGACCCTTCCTCCCCAAAGGCAAGGGATCCTTCCTTTTTTTCTCCTGCAAGGCTGCCACCTGGCGATCATGCGCCCCTCTGCCACGACTACCTGAAAGAGCATCAAGAGCATCAAATTGATGGGCTGCATCGCCGGCAGCCATGGCTGGAGCTTGGACCTCTGGGCTCTCAAAGACAATCACTGACTCCTCCGCGAAAGTGAGCTCGACCGTGCTGCCCACCTCTCCCCAGCCCCCCTCCTCGTCGTCCATCCACTGCGACAGGTCGCCCTCCTCCTCCTCCTCATGCTGCTGCTCCTGTTGCTCCTGCTCCTCCTGCCCTTGCTGCTCTTGCTTACCCTGCTTCTCTTGCTTATCCTGCTTTTCCTCCTCCTGCTCCTGCTGCTGCTCCTCCTCCTGCTCCTCCATTCCCTGAACAGTGCGTTTCATCCCCCACACATTCCTGCCTGATTGCAAGCGCCCCCGCAAGGCCGCGGCCTGCGCGCTGGCCCCCCAAGTGCTCTCTTCTGCATCGGGATGGGCAGATGCCACCCTGGCAGCAGCTCTCTGCGAGCGTGACACCAGCCCCGCTAGCCCCAGAATGCGGACGGAGCCCGCGGCGGCTGCGACTGAGCTGTCGGCGGCTGAGCCGCCAGGTGTCCACATCAGCGATCGCTGCCTTGCTGGGTCTGCCCCGTCAGCGGCCTTAACAGTATCTCCCGCACGATCGATCACCTGGAATTTGGGCGGCGGCAGGCCCGGGTTGCCCTTAGAGCGCCAGCTGACGGAGGGTGAGGTGGCGTCCTCCCAGGGCAGGCTCAGGCTTGGCACCATCCAGCGCAGCCTATGGGTGGTCCCCTTGAGAACGGGCGAGAGAGGGGCCGCCACCCAGTCAAGGAGAGCTATCATCTGCACGTGCCCTGCCATGCCCTACGACAGAGCAGAGCCGAAGAGAGAGAAATAGACGCATAGGCACGCACACACACACACAGCACACGCACAAAAATTCCCACGTGGTTATGCATGGGCCAGCATCTGCACGTGCCCTGCCATGCCCTGCGCCACGCGCGCGTGCCAGAGCAGAAAAAGAAAGAGATGCATGCGCATGCGCACATATGGACGTGCCCATGTGTGCTCACAGGCCGTAATCCCCGTAGAATCAATCATGGGCGCGTATGCACACACAAGCGCACATTATCTTCCCCTCACACATACATACGCACACACACACACACTCAACACACATACACACACTCAAACACACACACTCACACTCACTCACAGACAGCCATCATGTGCAAAGATTAAACCCCTACTTCAACCACATGAGACCCACGTTTCAAATACCTATCCAGCGAAACGAGGCAGTGCAACTGCGTACTGGAGAATTTTATGAGCAGCAATTTTATGAGCTACTTTCTCTTTCTTACCAGAAGGTTCCTGCCCGCCGCTACAGGAGGAGCTGACGCTCCGCTGGCGAGGGATGCAGCTGTCATGAGCAGCGTGAGGGCACCAGATGTTGCCGCCGTAGTCGCCATGCCAACCGTGACGACTGCAGATAGCGCCTTGGACACAGCTGGCACTTTGTCTGCCATGCCACCCCACGTCATGCCGAGCCGGGGCATGTGAGGCCACGCACGAGGATGAAAGCCCCAAAAAGATCATATCCAGCTTTTTCTTTGGTTTCTCTGGGATTGTATTTAGACATGAGTGAGCATCACTGGAAAGCGTCTTGGGGGGATGTATTTTGATTCTAAAGGATGGCCGTAAAATGTCATCCAACTCCCATTGGATCTTGGTGCTTCTGTCCTGGTGGCTGTGAGGAATAGGTCAACACACAGTCAGTGGGGTCAACTCCCTGTCTAACGGGTAGAGACAATCTCATTCTTGGGAACGACGTGATGGAGGATAATTGTCTGAGAGAGAGAGAGCGAGAGAGAGAGAGAGGGGAGGGGGGGGGAGGGGGATGCCGGTCAAACCGCAAACCTTGCCATGCGAGGCCGCCACAGTCAGCCCCGTTTGGGACCACAGGTTTCTGCCTCAAGCAGTCTGTCANCGTCACCCCCCACCGATATTATTGCGGCTGTTGCTCCTCCCTCTTTCTCATCATCCACCGCGACAGAGAAGTCATACACTGACGGGCCAGCAGCCTCAAACCTGCAGGAGTTGCAGAGAGGAGGAGAGGAGAGGAGAGGAGAGGCCATGCGCACGCATGGAGCTGATAAGACGATGTGCATCGAGCCTGGCTGTCTGTTGGGCTGGAAGGAGGGCCCGACACCTGTCACCTTGGGAGCTGCTTGCCAGGCTTGCAGCAAAGAGGGACACGCGTGCAGGCTTGCGGCCATGGCAGACTGCTGCTTCTTTCAGAGTTCTCCGATGGGACGATCATTCGGCAACCAGGCATTGCTTGATGGACAAGAGAGCAAGCATGCCGAACGAAGCGCAGAGGTGGGAGATGCAGAGGCAGCCAGCTGGCGGGCCAGCTGCAGAGCAGTCGGAGGAAGCTTACTTCCTCTCGAGAGGTTACGGAAATGATCACAAGCATTTGCCACGTGGCAGACGTACTCGAGGAGAGACGCGCCCGAGAGGGACAGCATGCTCTGCTGGAACTTGGTGACGGGGGCGCTGAACGTCGCCCGCAGTCTGATGACGCTGCTATTGCTGCTGCCGCTGCTGCCGCTGTTGCCGCTGCTGCTGCTGGTGATGCTGGTCCTCCTGCTGCTGACAGCGCTGCTGCTGTTGGTGGCAGTGGTGGTGATGGTGCTGTTCCCGCTGCTGAGGTGCGTGTCCCGGGGAGTCTGCTCTGTGAGAAAGATCTTCACAGTCAGCGGCCTGCTGTCTGCTCGTCAACGCCACAGCCACACGAGCACACGCACACACACACACCTTGAAGATCTTCTTGAGCATATAGAGTGCATGAGAACAGTACCATGCATGCAGATACTTCAGTGTTTGATTTGAAGCATTGGGCCGGAAAATAAATGTTCTACAGTTATATTTGCTCATTGTCATGAAAATTAGTTCAGAAGGTCTGCTTTTGAAAATATCAGCATATCAGACCAGGGAGGCAATGCATGGAGGGGCAGAGAAAGAGCGAGTACCAAATAGGACAGCTGGGGAAACTGCCTCACTGCTGGGGGCGTTATACTTGTTCCGTACTGCACCTGGCAGCAGCTGCACCTGGACAGGTGTCTGCTCCTTTGCTGGGCTCACCTGTTGACATGTCATCCCCCGCGTACAGACAGGTACAAGTCAGTCACCTTCTCTGCAGCTTTTTTCACGCCAGCCCCCCTTCCCCCCCCCACCATTACACACACACATACCCAATTGCAAGTGGGTGTAGCAAAAGCACGCAAAAAAAAGCAAGCAGGCATGCCGCCACACACCCAGTAAGAAGGTCCCGGAGTGACAGCCCACAAGAGTGGGGCGCAAGCAGGCGAGCGAGCAAGAGCAAGTGAGTGGGCGCGCACCACACAGAGAGTGGGTTGACGCACGACGTGGACCAAAGTCTGCAAGAGCAATGGGCAAGTGCGCGAGCAAGCGCTTGCAAACGCATGCGAGCACGGCCAAGCCCGCCAGAGTGAGGCGCAAGCAGGCGAGCGAGCAAGAGCGAGCGAGAGGGGGGACGCACCTGGAAGGTGAACTTGCGCATGTTGGTCGTTGCGTTTGTGAAGTTGGAGAGCGCGCCACCCGTCACGAGGAGGGCGCTGCGGATCTCCTCCGTGGTGTTGCCAGCTGGCATGCTGAAGCGCAGCACAAAGGCGAGCGACGAGCTGTCGCTTGCTCCCAGCACCGCCTGCATCCGGCCAGTGACGTTGGCCGCCCGAGGCTCAACAAGTGTCGCGATCTCGGCCACCATTGGCCTCCGATCTGCTTACAGACAGGTCCGGGGCAGATCCAGGGAGCAGTAAGTAACAAGGGGAAACAAACAGTAGTCAAAAGGAGTCAGCAATAATCAACAGGAGTCAGCATGGGTCAACTCCAAGGCTTTGCATACTTTCCCCCCAAGCATTCAGTGAAACCACGTCGGCCTCGACAACGACAAGTGGCAGCACGCGATTGTGCATGCGATTGCAGAGAAGTAGAGGACTCAGGAGCAATGGGCGTTTGCAAGCAAGCGAGTGCACTTCACTTCTCCCTGCGTCCTTGCCAACCACACAAAGCGAACAAACACCACCAAACGCCACCCGCCCTCGCACGCTCCACACAGACCCCAAAGTGCTCATTTACTACTGTATTCAGTCCCTCGAGACAGAGGGCTGAGCCGATGGGGAACGAGCAGAGCTTGGCAGGCAAATGCTAGAAGGGCACAGCAGAGGGGCCATAGGTAGAGCGAGCGCTCACACTACTCGGGCCAATACTAGCCGCAGAGAGCCAGCGCAAGGCATCAGCTGTGGACGGCAGGCAGCGAATTGAGGGAGGAAAGTAGGGGAACGACAAGTGGGACGAGGATGGTGAAGGGAGGGAGAGGCGAGAGAGGCGGGGTGGGATGGGACACAGGGGGACAGGGTAAGAATGGGGAGGGACGCAGATAGAGGGGAGGGAGGGAGGCAGATGAAGGGAAAGAGGGAGAAGGAGAAGAGTGGCAAGGAAGGGGGGAGAAGAGAGGACAGTGCGTGCACGGAAGGAAACGAAGGAGGGAGGAGAAACTGACTGAAGCGG
The DNA here is from genome assembly GCA_009602735.1 of Mesotaenium endlicherianum. Classification (NCBI taxonomy): domain Eukaryota; kingdom Viridiplantae; phylum Streptophyta; class Zygnematophyceae; order Zygnematales; family Mesotaeniaceae; genus Mesotaenium; species Mesotaenium endlicherianum. The sequence continues at coordinate 64,827 of WELA01001939.1, forward strand.
AAGAGGGCGGCAGGGCCGCCAGATGGAAGGGATGCGGAGCCCTCCGAGTCGACACACGCCCCCCGCGGCACGCGCACTGCCAGCCGTCCGGCTTCGGCCGTGAAGTTGACCACCACCACGTACTGCCGCCCGGCCTCGAGCTCCCTGAAGCTGCCAGGTAGCACCTCGGCGGGACCCCTCACTTGTACCTGCTCGCAGATGCAACGCCCCACAATGCAATCTGCTATGCTTAGTAGGGCCAGATTTGGAGTGCTTGAGGTTGAGGTTGGGGTGACATTTAGGGTTAGGGCTAAGGTCAGGGATAGGGTTTGGATTAGTTCTGATTACACTGCTACCTAAGAAAGTCAGCCCACGCACCAGTAGCATCCCTTGCGCCTGCGCATGATGCAACGGAAGCTTCCACGAGGGGCCCTCTCCACTGAGGCACGCCAAAGCGTTTCGCACCCTGCCCCCTCTGCTGCTCTTGCACTTTTAAACAGCGTGACAAACAAGAAAGTCAGCCGGCTCTCTCAGCTCTGCCAAAAAGGACCCGCACGTCATTCTCTTTTGCAGATGTGGGCGAGAAAGTGTCCGGACCAAAAGCGTCCGGCCAGCGAGTGCTCTCTATCTGCCCGTCGCGTGCCAGACGTCTGATCCATCTGATCAACAGCTTTCACTGAGCCCCCTAATCGAGCCACCCCGCTCTATCTGCCATCAGTAAGCAGGCAGCCGGATCAACCTCTAGCAAGCCAGAGCAAGCTAAGCTTCCCTCTATGTGTGTAAGCTCTGCTGTTCCTTAAGACAAGCAGTTGCTCCTGCCCCCATCTCCCCCCCCCCCCGCGGCCTCGGCCTCAAGGGCAGGCTCCCCGCGAGCCCAGAAGAGAACGCCTCCCACGCGCGTGGGCGGTGTTAGCAAGGGTTGGACTTGGGAGGCAACTATTCCTTGCGTGCGCGCCCCCACGACCTCAATTGGATGGGCCTCCCCGCTGTAGATGCCAGCCTGAAGAGCCCCCCCAACTCCCTCGTTCTGGAGCAGGTGGGATGGTCATTAAGGTCAACAAGGGCGAGCTTGCAGAGCGGACAGGAAGAAAGATGTTGGCCACCAGCCCGCAAGTGCTAACAGAGGCGCAGCAGAGGCGCAGCTGGCAGCAGAAGTGCAGCAGGAAAAAGTGGCTGGCCAATCACAGGGAGCCTTGAGAGCAGAGAGGTAAGCCTGTGGGGCCCGCCCCGCAAGGGGCAGCGGCGGCGCAGGCCAAGTGGAGGCGCGCTGACTCAACTCAGGAACTGGCAGCCAAGAGAGGTTATAGAGAGGTTACGGGCTAGGGGGAGCTAGGAGAGTGCTAGGAGTGCGGGAAAGGAGTGGACGTGGCCCACCCCCGCAACTGGCAGGAGAGGCGCAGCAGGGAGGGGGCTTGGCTTAGAGGCTGGGCTTAGAGAGGAAACTTGGAGAGGCGCAGAGGGGGTGTGGGGGGCCCACCCCGCAAGCGGCAGCGGAGGTGCAGGTGAAGTGGAGGCAGGCCTCCGAGAAGGAGACTCGCACGGTGGCTGAGCTGGCGTTGAAGGGCACCGGCGAGATGGTAATTGTCGCCTCAGGCCCCCCCGTATCTGCGGACGTAAGGATACCCAGCCAAAGAGCCAAAGAGCGCGAGCGGCTTGAGTGGGTTGAGTGAGTTGAGTGAGTTGATGAAATGAGAGGTTCATGATCTGAAGGACGTGGGCCACGGCGGCGTCACCGAACGGGCAGGCGTGCACGCGTGCTTGCGTGCGTGCTTGCGTGCGTGCGTGCGTGCACTCGTTCAGGCGACAAACGGGGGGAGTACAAGTACGCTGGGTGCATGCATCCGCAGCAGTGCGTGCCACTCTCCCCACCATGCCGGCCCTGCTGCTCAAAAGTGCTCGCCACATAGTCCATCGGAGAAAAAGCCTATGCGCTCGCGCACGCGTGCGTGCGTGCGTGCGTACAAGCGGCAGCTTTTTCAAGGGCAAGCGCACTCTTATGCTGCCAGTGGAAGTGTAACAGCCGTTACCTTAAGGGCAGCCCACCCCCCCCC
>WELA01001939.1:72401-96396 GCA_009602735.1 Mesotaenium endlicherianum
TCTCTCTCTCTCTCTCTCTCTCTCTCTCTCTCTCTCTCTCTCTCTCTCTCTCTCATTGTCCGTTTTCGCTTGTTTACTTGATTTATGAAAGTGGAGTTGTAGGTTTAAAGCTTACCACCTCTTACTGTCCCTCTCTCCCTGCTCAATGTGTGTCTTTTAATGTCTCCGGCTTGTGCTTTGTCTATCAATCCCCCTGTGCTATGTATGCCTCTCTCCTTCCTGCCTTATCCGATTGTCCCTATGTGTGTGCTTCTTCTCATCTGTTTCTGTTTCATCCTCTCTTCCTCCCTCACTCTTCGTTCTTGGTCCCCCCCAAACCCCCCCCCCCGCCCACCTCCTCGCTCTCACTCTGTCTTTTAAACTCTCTCTATAATGCTGTCTTGCCTGCTGTTTGATACTAGTTGTGTCAAGCTCCTGTAGTTGCTCCCTTACTGAGACATCCTGCCTTGTTTCTTCTATTTGCAGGCTCAACACGTGAATTTGGTCTTGGAAAAGTTGTACACATTCTTTGGACTGATACGACTATGGATGACAGGAGGCCTATGTTTCAGCTCCAGATGTTTGATTTCGATGATAGTGCTTTGTCTTCTGACATGGCTGGGGAGGTTCATTATTCTCAAAACACCCGTTGGATTGACTCCGCATCTGTATTGCAGTTGTGTGATGTTCTTCCTTTAAGTGGGGATGATGTCATACCTTCTGGCTTTCAGTTTCATCACAGCCTTCGAGGCTACACTCAGGGGGACACTCTCACTTACTATTGCAAACCCGCATGTAGTGGTGTTGAGACTCAGTCCTTGCCTGTTGGTGCATTTGATCCCATGCCACGTGCGTCTCTTGATGTTGACAACCCTGATAACCTGCCAATTTTGAACCTTGTCATTTCCATCTTCATAGATGACTTTGGTTGTTATGAAACAAAGCATGAAAGTCTAGGTGGGGTATACTGGTGCTTACAGAATATGGATTCAAAGCACATACAGAAAACCATGTGTATTCATGAAATTCTGTACATCCCCCATGGGTTAGATCAGAACCTTGCATTGAGGGAGCTTGTAGACATTGATCTTCTCCCTTTAGAACAAGGGGTGCGGATGTATTTCCATGAGCTTCGTAAAGATGTCCTTGTACGTGCCAAGGTAGTACTCATTCAAGACCTACCACAACGTCTCAAGTCACTGGGCCAGAGACCTTTTAACACTTCTCATCCTTGTCCAGATTGTGAAGCCCCTAAAGAGTTCTTAGGTGATCTCTTCCAGTCATTTCCTGCACGGACTGAGCATCGTAGCACTCGATATGCCCGGGTGGTATCAGAGGCTTCAGAAAAACTTAGGCCAGCCCTTAGGCAGCGAGGTTATAAAGGGTACAATGGAGATGTATGTCCCTTGCAAGATCTTAGGTACTTTGACCGTTATGCACAGATGGGTCCAGACATGCTTCACCTGTTAAGTCTGGGGTTAGTGAAAACCCTCCTCGAGTACACTTTCGACCATAACGCATTCACAAAAGCAGAATGTGAGGATATCAACGTGCGGGCAGAAGGACTATCTTACTGTAGGGGGACGGCTAGCATCAGCAGACCAGCAACCAACTGGAGAACTCTGACGGCAATGAACCTTTTCCGCCTCGTCTCATATATGCCTATACTTCTGCAGCCCCACTGTGACCCTTTTTTTATGATATGTAGTCATAACCAACAGACTAATGGCAAGAGGAGGGTTATGTATAACCTTTGGATAGCATGTGCCAATATGGTAGGGGCAATATTAGAGCCTGTTACTAGCAACACACATGTTGACAGAGTGGCTGACCTCATTCATACATTCCGAGAGGATTTCACTACAGCATGGCCCCGTGGTGATCGTTCAGGAAACGCTGAGACACCCAACATGCATGGTTTGATTCACGTCTGTAAGTGGATTCGTCTATTTGGCCCTTTGAAATACTTCTGGGCTCAGGAGTTTGAGGGGCAACACAAGTATGCAAAGAAGCATATTGGTGAAACTAGTAACCAGGGTGCGAAAGAAATATCAAAGTGGGTTCTTTTTAAAAGCTCAGCAGTCGAGAATATGAAGAGTTTTCTAGGTGGTTACAATCTAGCCGTGCGTGCCTTCTTTGGAATATTCTCTAACCTATATAGAAGGTTGAAAGCAGATCCTCTAGTTGAGTCTTTTCTGGCCGAAAATGCCGAAGACATTGTCAATGGTGTGAGGTGCTGGAAAGGTGCAGAAACTGTCGCTGCTGTGTACTCCTATGAGAACAAGTATGGAGTCAGGCAGAAACTATGTGTTGGAGGCACTCCAAAGGGGTACGTATAAATTTACCAGTATGCATTTATTTGCTCTCATTAATGTTGTTATAATTGCCTTTATTATGTCACTGTCGCTTTGCCTCTGAAGAACATTCTTTGTCTGTCATCTTCTTACCAGCTGGTGTGATTCAAAAGGCTATCGCACAAGTGGCAGCCTGTTCACAGCCTTGGGAATATCATATTCTCAACTCCTTGCAGCTTACAAGTTATACTTCCAGGTGGACTGGGACCACCTTCAAAGCTATGAAGATAGCTACCAATGCAAGACAGCCAGTAAAGGTCCCCATGGTACCTTTTATGTGGGTGACAACGTGTGTGTGGCCTCAAGCAGGTTTGAACTTGATATATTGACTGACAAGAGGAAGGTGTGGATTGGTAAAATTTGCAATATCTTTGTACATCGTGGTAATTCGCGTGAAGGCAAGAGAGGGAGTCATTGTGGAAAGCACTATCTGTGGGCTGTTGTTCTATGCTATGACATTGAAGTTGAGGTTGGGAGGCCAGACATTGCTTTCAGGGATGAGCTATGGTTCAAGTGCCCTCTTTTGGAATTGTCAAATAGATTGCGTGTTGTTCCATTGGGACTTGTTCTCGATTTGGTAATGGTTCAGCACTGTTGCTGGCTGAGTGAGGATGAGAGCTTTTCTTGTGGTGTTATGACTCTATGTAAGGATCACAAGATGCCACTAAGTGAATGTCCCTCACTTGAAGATTGTGAGCATGCCACCACACAGTCTTTGTTTCATCCAGCTTGTAGTTCTTCGCCGTACCTACTAAATGTCTACCTCCCAAGGGCCCCTCAAAGTTCCCAGCTGACAACATGTCTGTCGTGAAGTGAGGCTCACATGACAGTTATAACACGGAATAAGAAGGTATGGAAGCAATATCCCTACTTGCCTCCTTCTTGCGCATTACCTCTTCATGTGTGTCTCCCTCTCTCGCCTTCACGTTTACATGTGCAGGCCTTCATGTGCTCAGGTAGCTTCAGAAGATGGAAGGCCTCATAGGTTTTAAGCATCATTGTTACCTTCAATGTCCTATACTTAAGTGATCTCCATGCTTTTGCACAGGGTGCAGAGGTGTGTCCAGCAGTTTTTTAGTACATTTGTGCAGTGTGCGCACATGGGATGGGTCTGGCTAACATGGAACAAACATTTGCAATAAAAAAAAAAAACATACGTTGGCAAGCATGTGCATGCAGGGCTTGTGGGGGCCACATTTGGGCTGCTGCTACGCTACCATGGAGCATATATGGCTTCCTGGCTGTGACCCATTAGTGTTGGAAATCTAAGAGGTATGCTCCCCTTTGGTTATCAAACCGTCGCAGTCTTTGTTTTGGTGCTCGTTGTAATTTATCCCTGTGCAAGTCTTTCGTTTTCTGTATATGTTTTCCTTTTTCTTTGCCTCAATGTTTATATCCTTCTCCCTCCCTCTCTCTCTCTCTCATTATGTTTCTGTTTGGATGTATGTGTCTTTTTCAATTACTACTTCTTTGTCACTATCCCTATGACTCTCTAACTTGCTCTCTCTCTCGCACTCTCTGTCCCCCTCGTTCTCATTCCTGTGGAGCGTGGATGATTTGGTTGCTTGGAAGAAGATGCCGCGCCAGAACTTGTGTGTTGACATGATGCAACACGCATGTGCTTCATACCTAACCCTGAAGCTCCCCCCTTCATCAATGCTCCCTGCAGGACGGCAGAAGGGACATCTACATCGTGGCCTCCCATCCAAGGCCGCTGTTCCCCGCCATGAAGCTGGTCCCCAAGAAGGCAAGACAGGTGAGCTTGCTTTGACAGCTGTCACCTGGCTGTCACTCCTGGAACATCTGCTTTGCCACATGTCTTGCCGAGACTGGGAAGAGGGGCAGCCGCCTCACGGGCCTTGGGGGGTTGTGCTGGGGTGTCTCTGCAGGCTGCACTCCCAGCCTGCCGGGCTCCGCAGCCTGGCTTGACGCAAGCACGCATAGCCTTCGCCGCAGAGTGCACCTCCAGAGCGCTTGAGGCTGGCCAGGTTTGCTCTTTCATGTCTCCCCGCCCCTGTGCTGCCTCAGTTGACAGATGTGTCTGGCTGGTGCCAACAGCCGGGGTCCCGGGCGGATGGTGTTCTGACGTCAGCCTCGCGTGGGGGTGGTCTGAGCAAAAACGCTGTTGGTTTATCACCTCCAGGCACACCCAGGCCGCCTTCTCCGGGGTAACTCTAGCCCTCCTGGCTGAGCGATTGTCCCCTCGTGCATCCGCGCGTAATCTAAGGGGGCGCAGGAGGAGCCAGATGGCGCAGAGCTCTGTTCTCTTGGCGCCAGCAGCAGCGCACCTTCCAAGCTGCGCTCGTAAAGAGGGCCGTCACATTTGAGGCTGCCTCTCCCCCCGCGCCAGCATTCATCCTTGCTGCCGCCCCCAGCTTGTCCGCTAAGCACGTGAGTGCCTGCTGGCCCTACCCACTACTTTCTATCCCCCGGGGGGGGGAGGTGAAGGGAAATTAGAATGCACCAACCTTCCCCCGCTCTCAGGTCCTTGCGGCCTGGGGATGGACTTGTGGCTGAACGCAGTTGCGCTGCTGGGGGATGGGATGGATGGTGGCAGAATGCCCACGGCGCGCCAATAGTTGTGCAACGAGGGCCGTGGCGGACAGCTACGGCTCGCCCTGACGCCCGTCTCCCAGAAGCACGCACCTGCAGGGCCACCAAGGTATGGAGGGCATTGTAAGTATCTGTGCTTCCTTAGGAATTGTCGTGGGATTGCTTGCTCATGCACACCCTCTCCCTTGGTCTATCGCTCTCTTCAACTCTACCTTCCCCTGGCCCATTGTGTATCTCTATCTTTCACGTTCTCTCTCTTTCTATTTCTCTCTCTCTATCTCTCTCTACGTCTATGAGTAAACGTACGAGCCCCCGTTCCTTTATCTTTGACTCATTCTGACTTACTCCAAGTCTCTTGCTCTTTTACATCCTTCCAGGTTTATATCCGTTAGTGTGCCTCGCATTCTCACGCACTCGCTCTGTTGCATATTCATTTAGTTTTTCTTCAAAATGGCAGAGCAACTGCAAGGCTCATAACCAGCTGCATTGCAGTCCTCACATACTATAAAGTCTGGTTGCCCATCCGGAGTCCCTCCTGCTATTTTAGAACTATTATTTGACACTGAGAAGTTTTATTGGCAATTTTATTGGCAGTTTTATTTGCGCAAGCTCGCCTTATATTCATACGCCCCCTAACAATCCCGCACACTTGCACGTGCACGTGCTCGTGCCTGTGAAAAGTGTTCATGCGTGCAAGACTACTTTAATGCCCCACTCCAGTGACGACACGAGGAACAGAAGGGATTCATGGAAGCTTGCGCCATACCCTTTGCTATCTGGGTGCGCAGGTGTTTGCAGCGCTCGAGTGTGGGGTGGCATAGTCGTCTCGCTGGCTGTCCCTTGAAGGCCGCCATCAGGAGGCCTCCCATCCCTGGCCCGCTTACACGTGTCTGCCAATGAGCTTGAAGGTATCGCCACCAGCCGCATCAGCCCCTCATGCACGTGCATTCTCGATGCCTTTCAGTTGGGATATATATGGGCTTTCAGTATGGAAAGCAGCCCGCATGCCTTTCAGTAGGTAGAGCAGCTCGCCCGCCCCACCTGCCCGCCTTCTTGCCAGCCCCCCCCTCTTGCTCCTTTGCACTATGCTTACTTTGCAGTTTGTGGAAAATAGTTCGATCCTGGACAATAGTTTGCTGCATGTGTGTCTGCACTACTTGCATTATGGGGGGGCAGTGGAGTTCATCTTGAGCATTGGGGGCCATCATGGGCATGGATGGCCAAAGGTAGTATTGTGGGGCAGTCCTTTGCAAGACACTTTACGTGCATTTAAGTGATCCATTATGTATACACTCGTTGTGGTCAATACTTTTACTAAGTCTATGTAACGCATGTGCATGGGCAGGATTTGTGAGGGTGTCCATGCAGGCGAAGAAGGAACCTATATTCATTTTAGGTATGCTAGTGCTAAGTAATTAGTTTTCAATTAAGTGCAATAGCGGTTTAAAAGCAGTAAGGTCTTCAGATATGGATGTACCGCTCGAATGGTGCACATTTTGTTCCAGTCATAGAATCGGTGGAGTGCATGCCGACATGTCATCTATTCGGTGTATGAATCCCTATTGTACCGGTTTTGATTGGGTGCTTGTCAACAGGTTTAGTAGGCATTACAACTGTGCACACCATATAAATAATAAGATATTTTGAGGGCACAGGACACATTCACTGGTTACATAAGCGGTCTGGGATGTGTTTGTACCGGATGTAAAGGGGTTTGTAAAACATATATGTATGATAAGCATGAATAACTTTTACGAACAATGCATGCCATATACTTCATGTAACAAGGAGTGCAAACATATGACAAACATGAATCACAACTTGGGTACGCATAATACACCACTTGCCATGAGTATGAAAAGGTGCTGCATTTATAAAAGAAAACTAGTTATTGCCAATTGCAGAGTGTACAATCATAAGGCCGTGCAAAGCACACACCTACTTAGCATCCACAACCACAGTATGCATACAGTTCATAACATTAACCTCAACAATCTCGAATGAAATAAGATGGGGTCCCTTAATCGGGTACACTTATCACTTGCCACATTCATGTACTTATGGAAATAATGTGTTTGTACAAGTTATTCAACATCATTAAGCATCTCACACAATTCACATGGCCTACTCACAGAAGGCGGCAGCACGTGATCGCATACTACATTCTGCATACACAGTTGCGTAATACTCGTTGCTTGCTGATCAACTACATTACTGTTGTGAGTGTTTGATAAAATTTCTGCCCTACCCTCAATTGACTGCAAGGGTACTCTACTAGCAACTACAATCTCACTGTCAGCAGCAAACCGATCGCCAGCTACCCGCACACGAGTAGCTGTCCTGGGCCCATGCAACGGTCGAGACTGTAACAACACCAGAATACAGAAAATTGTGTTGACACATGCATATGCGGTAAAATATGTTGTTAGCAAGAAAATGCAGGTGCAAAGCAGAATGATGTGCATGGGTATTCATAGATGACATACCAGCCCAGGCATGGAAGTGGCAGCATCCCTGACCTGCGCGGCATGATGTGAAATGCTGAATCTTATGTGGGCCTTGCGCAAGAAGCGTAGAACTTGGTTCTTGTTTTCTAGAGAGCTGTAGATACGGATCTGGGCTGGTACCTACACAGGGATACATGCAATGCCCGTGACCCAGTTAGTTACGCGACACATAATTGAAATGAGATCACTTGACAAAAAGGGAGCAGAGAAGAAGCTGTATATGGTAACAATCAATGAAAGTAACTTAAAGTGTGCAATATAACAAGACAAATGCAAATGACACGTGTTTGCAGGTTAACATCAACTTACAGTGTACTCGGAGGACTCAAAGTATCCCACAGAAGCCTCCATAGATGCCAAATTGTCGTCTAGAAGAACGGCAAGGTAATAAGCTTCATCTGCAGCTATGTGGCCCACTTGAGTATGGCGAACGCTGTACACTTCAATTGCATTAAAATCAACGAGGTTGCCTGGATTTCTTTTGAGTGTCACTGACTGCAAATTAAAGGCATGACATATGCACACAGAAATTAATATATAAGTGCATAGTGCACAATTAAGACGTACAACAATATATATATAGCATGCAGGCACCACCAAGAAATACAACGGGCTGGAGCACAATCTATTTTGGAGCATGCAGCAGGCATAAACACAAACTTCCCCATGCATGATAGAGAATATATGCCAACAGAGGTGGTTGCAGGTGTCAACCAAACAAATTCCACAAGGTGCACCCCAAAAATAGAATGAAGGCCATGAATTGTAGCACAGGCATAACAGTAACGTACGACGTACCTCACGTGGGTTAATGAAGCCATCGTAGTAGGAGAGCCCAACAATGGACACCTTCACGAGGCCGAGATAAGCTTCATCATCTGCTAAGTTATGCCTGGCTGAAATGCTACCTTCGGTGGGTCGTTGTACATCCACGGTACTTGCAATTGGGTACCCACTGTTGGGGTCTACAACAATGGGGTCTGACAGGGTAGGGCCGTGGCCACGGATTTCATTGAGAGGAGGGGCCGGGTTAATCATTGCTGTTGTCTGGCTCAGAGACTCACGATTATTGCCATTGAATCTGCTTGCAAGTATGATTTGAGACAAAACTAAAGAAGAGGCAAGCCAAGTTGTCTTCGTTGAAAGATGTGGGCATGCTTTGTTCTAGCTATATATGATTCATGAAGGACGAGAGCATGGCAAACTTGCACAAAGACTTTATTCGGCCAACAAGTGCATGGAAAGTCACAACACAATTCTGAAATTTGGAAATTCACTGTCGATTTTTCACATTTGAATTTGGACATTTGAATTTAGACATTTGAATTTCGTCAACAATTTCAAAAAAACAAATGACGTGGCCAAAGGAGATTCATGATACGTGGTTCGTGGAAGCGTGAGAAGTAGATGTGGGGTGCTGTAAGCAATCGAAGCGGATTTAGGAGGATAGGTTTCAGAAAAACACGTTTGCGAGCAACAGAAATCAGGTCACTAATATAGCTGCAGGGCCATGAAACGGCTGTGGGGTGTTCTCGATTATTAACCGACTCCATTAACATTGAATGGCCGCAACCAAAAGTGGTGAAGGGAGTGAACATTACAGTGAGAGCGATGAGGAGGAGCAGTTGCCTACAAAAACCGCTAATCCTACAGACAAAGGGTTACGGGGTAAGTCTGCTAGGAATAGGGTTCCGTCGCGAAGGTTTTTAGAGTCTCAGACCGCAATACAAGAAGACGATGTAGAAGGTTGTGAGAACGGGGTATTGAAGGAGTCTGCAGAGGCCATGAAAGAAGCGAGGGCTACAAAGAAAAAGAATCTGTCTGACATTCAGGATATTGTCACTGCACATGAGAGACGCTGTGAGGAAGAGGACTGCGATAATGATACCTCCTTGGAGAGAAACTCCCTAGAAGGGGGAATAGTACCCAACGAAGTCAATGTGAACAGCCTTTCCATACATGTTCCTGGCCGCAAAGTACGTACACTGGCCCAAGTAGACGCTTTGAGGCCTTGTAGAGAAGCTCTAGAAGATTTCTTCATGGGTGCAAAAGACTATTCCCCGTATAGGAATGAGGTAATGGGAGCAATGAAAGAGGTGCGGGGGTTGTTAAAGCGCAGATTTAAAAATATGGAGAGGCCCGTAGTCCCTGAATTGCTGGGGAGAAGCAGGGGCGGGATGGCAAAGTAGCAGAAGCCATTGAAGGCTGTAAACAGAGTATTGCTGATGTATTGAGGATGGTAGCCGTAAGGGAAGACAAATTACTTGACGCAATCGGGGCACTAAATACAAAGGTGAACACGATAGCATTGCAGATAGCCAACTTTACCGATGGGAAGCAGATTCCAGGGACAAAGGAGGTGAAGAAAGAAGAGCCTCATGCGGTAAGCCATTGTCCGTACATTATACACTTATGTTTGCCCTCATGAATCGTGTATGAGCCTGAAATTTGTACCTGTATTCTGCATTGTTGCTATGTACTTCAATCTTCACGAGTGTAGCTCCTTATCCCAAACTCATATCAATGTGGAACTGGAACCCGACAATGCTGTATGAGGGCGACTCTGATCGTCAGCTCAATAGCTACTCAAATTATGTTGGAAATGTGCAGGTGAGGGCAGCTAAGGAACACTGGGACGAGACACGCAAAACATGCGTCACCAATATGTACGGGAAAAATCCTTTGAAGAGGGACAGGCAGCTGATAGCTGTCCTGCACATACTCCGGCAGCAGGGGCATCCAGATATGGTTGGCGGACCTAGATGCATGGAAAAGAAGCTTATGGAGCTGAACGCCAACGAGGTTTTGAGGGAGTCGATCGTGAACCCCATACGGCGGGTGAGAAATACCTCTCATTACCTTTTATTGTGCAGTTAATGCAGTCCATATAAAGGTTGTGAAAGTGTGACCTCTCTCTGTAGGTACTGCATACACATAGTGGTGTTCATGAGATTGTGTTGCTCTTTTATTAACACTCTCAAGAGAAATGTGATGCGTGCAGAAATTGACCACTCTGTACAATCAGAGCATTGGTGACTTCAACAGGTGCATCAGAGAAGATTGTCCGCCTGTGACTGAGTCAGACTGGGAGGGGGATAAGCTCTCTACCGAGTATCTGGAAGCATGCCTCTCGGCAATCTTCGTGCACAAACCCTGGAAAGATCATGGAAGAAAGAATGAGGATCTCTTCAGGGATTTGGAAGACGATATGAGGGAGCACGTGGAGGCTTACCATGTCAACCAGAAGGTAAGATCTATCTCTTTCTCTAACTGTCAGATGTGCTGCAGAGCAGTTAAGAGTGAATGACTGTGTGACTATTTGCCTATTGCTGAAAAACTGTTTCTATTTAGTGAGCATTGCTTTGTGGTCCGCTGCAGAAGCAAGAGAAGAAGAAAAAGGCTGAGGAGTTCATGGCAGCCCAATGAAAGGTTGCTGTCCAGAGTGCAACAGAAGAAAGCAGTAAGTGACTTGCACTTGCTACTTCTGTGCGAGGATCTGATGCTTGCATGCTTGCTTGTGGAGGCATTCAGGTGTAGCAGATTGGTTAAAAAGTGGTGCAATCGCATGTGCAAGTGCTTTTATGTGTGTAGGCAGAATTTCAAAGTGCCTACGCATTGTAAGAGTGGGTGTCAACTGCAGGGGGCAGTAGTTTTTTTACATATTCCTTGATGGAGCATACATTTGGGGGCCTGGGAAAGGGGCAGCTGTCAGTACCAGGGACTAGCTTTAAATATGGAGGCAGCTGTATGTTGATCAAAAGCAGGCTCGCTATTGTGACATAATTGCAGTAATATGCTATTTCAATCCTAGGAGGGACGAGTGCCTTAATCAGCAGATCATTGCACTAATATGAATGCATTTGTTGAATGGTGACAGGTGGCTTCAAAAGTCCCGTGGCTCGCATGACACTCGGCAAATCAGGCTTGAAGTCAGGCTCCACCACCAAAGGGGTGAAGAAGAAGGCAAGAACTTCGAGCCTGTTTGAAGATGATGGCGAAGCAAGTGGGAAGGAGTGAACACAGGGTAGATACAGCAACAGAGGCATGCAGATGCTTCAGAAATGTACAACCATATCTAATGTAATGGAGTACTCACATTGTTTGATAGTTATGTAGAAGATGCACTAGTCTTGCTATAAGACTCTTTTTTTATTTTCATGCTCTGAGTAAATGACATTGTTCATTCAGCATTTGTATGAAATCATGTATGGCTGAGTTGAAGTCACATGTACACATCGGAAGATATTACATTAATAGCCTTGTGAACCTAATTGGGCAATATACATGTACATCTTATGAGAAAGTGAAGAATGGGCGAAGCATGGCAATATCATATTTGTATTGGCAAGAGTATTGAATGGAAACAATGCATGGGTAATATGCGTTAGGGAAGGATAATTGCAGATAAATAACAGCTTATAATAAGCAGGAGAAAATGGATGGAGAGCACTCATGAAGCAGAAGCAGGAAGCAGAAAGCAGAAAGCAGGAAGCAGAAGCAGAAGCAGGAATAATTTTTGCCTTAAAAATAGGAAACCAGTGTCAGATTGGTTTATATGAAACATAGTCAGCAATACCATAATGAGTGGATTTAAGATAAAATGCTAGGATTGCCTTTCAGGAGACTAGGAACTGAAAACCACTTCATGAAGCTAACTTTCTGATGAAAATTACGGACACCGGGGCTCCCAGATAACGGGCGTGGGATTCGCATTTCATGAGACGCGACGTCGAAATTTCAGACGCGAAACAGGCCGTTTCAGACGCCAAAAAATCTAGAGTGTGAGACTATCGAATTTCGTGAAAGCTGCACCGAACTGCTGAACTGCTGAACTGCTGAACAGCGCTTCAGACACGACGACATTGCGAAACATCTCCTCATGCATGGGTACTAAGAGTGGCTGCCACATTTCAGATTCTTGATTATTCTTGCAAGAATTGTAAAGCTTTTTGCAAAACTTACTGTTCCCTTGACCAGGGTTAAAGTCAAAAGGATCGATTACATGGTGCAAGCGAAAAAGTGTTGCAGTGCGCGCCCAAAGTTTGAAGGGAACTATCACACCATGCACATCCTAGCTCTTCATGCGCGCCAATGCACCTTTTCGGACTGCCATAGAAGCATATTGACACAAATGTCTGGGTTCGTAAGATGTGTTGACTGGAATATTGATTTTGGCTGCAATATCGGTGGAATATAGCCCGCTCTTGAATGCAGCAGAGAAGAACGAGTACAATTACTTCTTCTTTCCACCTTGAGAGGCTTTACGCTTTTAGTAGATTGCAATTGAGGTTTGCACACATCTAGCTCTTGTAAACAATAGTTTAAAGCCAAGTCATTCATATTAAAATACAGCAAGAAATACCATCTCCATTGCAATTTAGAACTAAGCTGCTATTTGACTTTGCGCTAGGGCAAAACTTGTTTCATCAGCAAGGTCAAAGGAGCCAGCGCAAGTCGTTGCTCTCGTACTCCCCGACACGCAACACTTACGGTGAAGGCGAGGGCGCAATTGCCAGCCGGGCTCGCTGCTACGCTTTGCCAACTAGCTTTGCTCCCTACACTTTGACTTTGCTCCCTACACTTTAACTTTGCTCAATCGCTAACATTGAATATCTCATGCGCTCGTCTTCCTCCTCTTTCTTCCAGCTTTTTTGACGCTCCGAGTGCTCTTGCTCTGCTGATGAGGGCCCTCCCAGCACCCCAAAAAAAAAATTGTGGGAGAGCACGACCGGGTCGGCAGCGTTCGACTTCATCCAGCCCGCTTACAACATAGCAGATATTTTCACTGACTTGCGCTTTCAGCTGGAGGGCCCCTGCTAGCTCTTGGGGCGCTTGTAGAGGATACACGCGCGTCCAGGTGCCAGCTGTCAGCAGCTGACACGTGCACTAGTTTTGCAGGGACGTTCTTGCCACACCAAGGGACCTCAGTGGAGCGCCACCTCGTGCCCATGCTACAGGTCCAAAGAGGGCCAGCCAGAATGTCATGAGGGAGGGATAGACGGAGGGAGGCAGAGAGGACGGGCAGGGGGTGAGAAGGGAGTGAAGAAAGAAAAGCGGGGAAAGAATGGAAGCTCTGGATGTGGCGGGCAGCAGAAGAGCCGGTGAAGGCAAAGAGAGAGACAGAACAACATTCATCAGGTGAATGGTTTTCCTCGGAGCTGTGTCTGTGCTGGCTGCTCATGTTTGTGACGTGAGAATTCTCCACAGGTGGGAATCAGGGTGTTTTTGGGGAGGTGGGGGGCGAAGGGGGGAGCGGGGGTTGTGGGAGAGCAAAGGTGGTGAAAGGAGGCGTTCAAAAGGGGGTGGATGCTGGGCGCAATCAGTTCCATCACAGAGACGAGCTGGCACACTTGTGATGACCTTTCGCTCTCTCCCGTCCCCCGGCCATCCCCTACCAAACAGAGCCTGCCTTCCCCATGACTGGCGCAAGCTTACCGCCCGCTCCCCTCTGTTCTTAACTGGAACCGGGGCGGGGGCAGAGGCGGAGGCGGGGGCGGGGGCGGGGGCTGTGGCAGTGGGAGAGGTGGGCGAGGTGGTGCCAGCTCATTTGGGGCGCATAAGTCAGCAGGTGGTGGTGCTGGAGGAGCAGGNGGGCGGGGGTGGGGTGGGAGAGAAAGCCGAGCAGGGGGGTGCGGCGAGATAAGGGGCGGGGGACTTGGGGGAGAAGGGGGGCTATACCCCCCTGCTTGTCCTTTTAAGTTTCAGCATGCACGGGGTATGTGCCGCCGCTGCCTCCCGCTTGGTTCTTGGCCTCTGCCTCTGGCTCTGCCACTGTCTCTGCCTCTGCCTTTGCCTCTGCCTTTGCCTTACCTCTAAATCTCTGCAGCAACAACAAACATGTACATATACATATATATATACATATATATATATGTATATATATATATATAGAGCTGGTCATGCTGAGAGCGCAGCTTCCAAAAGCTGGTCATGCTGAGAGCGCAGCTTCCAAAAACGAGATGAGTGTATATATATATGTATATGTATATACATATACATATACATACATATACATATATATATGACCAGCTCTGGGAGACCTATGCAGGTGGCAACAGCGCCAGCCAGAGCACCTGCCAATCAGACTCGCACCGCAGGCCCCGGTGCCGGCGCCAGCGCCACCACCGGCACCGGCAGCAGCCGACCTAGCTGCCCCAGGTTCCGCCGCAACACCTTCTGCGCACACTCCAGAACTCCTGCGGCCCAAATGGCTCTACTCTGGCCACAGGAGGCAGCAGCAGCAGCAGCAGCAGCAGCAGCGACAGCAGCCGCCGCTTCTGTCCTCTCTCCACCTGCCCCCCACGCCCCCCTTGTCAATGGAAGCCCAGGGCCCTAACCTGCTCAGAAGTCCTGCACCCCAAGAGGCGAGCTCTGCCGAGGGCGTGGCAGGTGGCAGCAGAGCAGCAGGCTACAGCGGCCACCTCTGCCCTCTGTCCTCTGCCCTCTCTCCTGGCTCCTCCCTTCACTGGAAACCCCAAACTCGCTCAGCATCCCCGAGCCTTCACAGTGGCCAGCTGGCCACAACTCTGCCGCCCTTCCATTCCACCGGCACACTTCTTCGCCTGCCAGGGCCTCTGGAGAAAGCATCCCTTAAGCCTTGCCAGCTTGACCAAAATCCAGGCTCTCCTCTTCTTAGGGCTCTGGCCGGTTGCACCCCGCCACGTGTCTGACCACCTGATCAAGCCACCCCTTTAGCACGTCTCTGCGCCCACTAAAGCCTCCCCTTTCCAAGGGGCGAGCATCATCTCCTTGCCCGCATGACTTCCCGTTCCAGCCGAAGCCCGGAGCTGCAGATTTGTTCAGCTGTGGTCCATCCACTCACTCACTCCTCCAGCACATTAGCTTCGTGTCGGCTTGGGGGCCTCTCTGCAGAGCGGGCACCCTACCACCTTCCAGAATTCAGGGCCTGGCGTGGAGAAGCATCTGCTAAGGCTACATTCACACCGTACATGCACTGGCGCGCCCTCCCCCTGTCTTCAGCCCTCAGACCCAAGGCTCGTGGAGTAAGCTTTCCCCGTAATAGAGTGCCTGCGGCCAGGGCTGCATGACTCATAAGGAACGTAGAGCAGGGGCGCGCCCGTTGCCCGAGAGAGAGGAAGATGGTGCCACTTGGCAGTCAACCAGCGAGCTAAGACAACACATGCAGAGGAGACGCCCACGCGGAGGTAGCATGAGTGTGGGGATCGGGTGTCAGGCACAGGCTCGGACCTTCGGATTTGAGGCTCGGGACTCGGGGCTTGGCTCGGAGTTTGGGTCGGAGTGTGCGGGTGTGTGCTACGTCGCGCTCCACAACAACTTGCAAGAATCAATTTTCAAAAGCGGGGGAGTCCCCCTCAGGGCTTGTATGGGCCTGTACACGTGTCAGGGTTTAGGGTGTGGGGTTCAAGGCGCCTGCCTCAGTGCTGGAGATGGCAAGCCCTAATGGCAAGCCCTGAGGGGCGGCATGGGCCGCAGGCAACCCGCAGCCAGGGGGCGGATGGGAAGTGTTGGGAAGGCGACAGAGCAAGCCAGGGTGCAGAGAAGGGGCTTGAGGTCCAGGGTTTGGAGTTTAAGGTCTCAAGATTGGGGTTGAGAGTTAGAGTGTAAGGGGCCTACCTCTGGGCAAGAGATGGAAAGCTCCCAGAGGCCCCGTCATGGAACGCACGAAGTCCTCTATCGAGGGAGGCAGGTCCCAGCACTCACAAACCCTCAGGCCAACCAGCGCGGGGAGCACGGGCAGCGTGGGGCACAGGGGCGCCGCCGGAGTCTCCAGCCTGAGGCAGAGCACCTGCAGGCTTGCCAACTGCCAAGCATGGGGTGGACGGGGAAGCAGCAAGCCTTGTACGTTTCCCGGGAGAGCTCAAGTATGCAGCAGTCGCGCGGCAGCCGCCTCAAACGCGCCTGCAGGGCAAAGACGAGAGCCCCCAGACTTTAGAGCGTCCAAGTAGCGTTGAGATTTGGGAGAGGCAAACTGCACTCGGCATCTTTGCATCATTCAATTGGCAAGTGCATTTTTGAAAAGTTACGCTAAGGCACGGGATGGTGGCAACTATCACAGCGCCGTCGACCAGCTGCCGCATTCCACTCATATCAAAATCTACGTCAACTTAGCTAGACCACGCATATCACACATCCATCGCTGGAGCAGCTTGAACTAGCAAGTTGTGTGGAAACCGGCTATATTTTCAATACCCAGCTCACGGTATGTGTTCAAGCTTCAACGTGCACCCTCAAGCAGGGTTACGCCGTATGCCGTACAGGTCAACTCTTGTACGCTTAAATAAGCGTACAGCATCGGTATGCACGTCTAAGCGTACAAATATTTATTACTCGTGCGCGCCACCCAGTAACGCGTCGACGCCTTCATGTCGGGGACCGTATGCTGCACGTGTGAATTTCAATGTAGCGTCGATCGACAGGATAATGAGATGAAAGTACGACAATGTCAGGTTGCTGCAGCATCAGCGGGTACTTAGAATTTTGCAAAATTTTACCAAAAGGTGTTCACCAATATTTTTGAAACCGCGAACTTCGCTCATGGATCGTCCTCGGTAGCTGCGAAGCACACTGCCATGACCCCTCTGAGGCCAAGCCTAAGGGCTACCTATATAACAATTTAGTAGCCCATTTCAGTTCATTCTGCAGCACCATTCAGCCCGTAAGTTGCACTTCTCGCCTTTCGTTCACCTCCATCACTTTATTGCTGTATGCACTTGCTTGCTGTAGCAGGCGTCAACATGTTGTCTTCACTTCGTGATTCTAATGTGCGTGCTTTTTTATATATAATGTACATTCTCGATTGGGATGGCCTCAATTACCTGTTTTATCTTGCTTCTTGTAATGTTTATGCTGCTCAGTATTTCAGATTTGTATTATAGTGGTTGCTCTAACAAGTTTTCAAATGTCACTCAAATTTGTCTTGGCCCGTATACTGTATTGCTTACATTCTATTCAACAGTTTTGCTACTTTCAGGGACGTCGACAGAAGAAAGTGGCCGGACATTCATATTGCCACTGGGCCGATTTGCCAAATTGATAAGGTCAGATTTGCTCCCCCTCTTTGCTTTCTCATTTGTTCTTCGTGTTTGATAATCTCTTAGATTTTTTCGTGTAATGGCCTCATTGTTGGATGTTTAGCATTTCAATGGTTACCATGTAGGGATGTGTTTGTATACCAAATAGCATGGTCCAATTGCTCTTATGTGTACTAAATCTTTTGTGCCCTTTGTTTTCTATGTGTCTTCAATATAGAAGGCTTTGGAAGCTCAATTCTACTATCCTCCTACACGTGCATCAGATACTTAGGTATGTCTCGTTGTTGATGGCTGCTCTCTTGCTCGCTTGCTCACGTGTTGCTTTTATTTTGCTTTCCTGTTGCTGCTTTTTCTCTTTCTAGCTGTTGTGTCTTTGCTTTCCAGTTGCTAATCTCATGCTCTTGTCCTTCTCTGCCTCTGCTCTTTTGCTTTTTGGCTGCTGTGTCTTTGCTTTCCAATTGCTGCTGTGACGCTCTTTTGCTTTCTTATAGCTGCTTTCTTGCCTTCTTGCTGCTAGTCTGATGCTCTTTTGCTTCTCTGCTTGTGCTTGTTTGCTGTCCTGATGCTGCCTGCTTGCTCACCTGTTGGGTCTCTTGCTCTTTTCCTTTCTCGTTGCTGCTTTTGTGCCTTCCTGCTGATGCTCTATTGCTCTATTGCGCGGGCAGGCCAAAAGGAGCAAGGCGGCAGCCCTTGCACCTACCAACACGCCACAGTCATCCGAGTCCTATATCGGGTCCATTGCCCCCCCCTCAACTCTTCCATCTTTCTTGCTATCTTTTCTGGCCTGCCTTGTTCTTTATGCTTGTGTCTTCTGCGTGCTCTCTGCGCTGTCTCCTTGTGCTTGCTTGTTTGTGTCCTGTCGCTTACGGCTACCCGTATGTTGCATTGTTTTACAACTTTGTCTCCTTGTTTGTCTTGTATGAAGCATGGAAATACAGAAAGGAGTTAGTAGACCCCCTTGTGCCTATCGACGCGTGTGCCTATTGTCGCATGAGTGACCTCGACACGTGGACAGGTGCCTCAACCCTCCCTCCTTCCTCTTCCCGCTCTCTCTTGTGTCCCTTGTTTGCTCTTGTCAGGCCTAGCTGCCAGCCCCTTGCGTTCTTTTGTGGGGCTGGCTGCCAGCCCCTTGCTTGCTGCTGTCGGGGTTGGCGGCCAGCCCGTGCTTGCTGTTTTATGGTTCAGTGGGGGCGGGCTTGCTTGCTGTTTTAGGGTCTTAGTTGGGGCTGGCTGTTGTCTTACTTGCCCCTGTCGGGGCTGGCGGCCAACCCCGTGCTCTTGTCGGGGCTGGCTTATTGATGCTCTAATGCTCTATTGCTCTATTGCGCGCGGGCAGGCCAAAAGGAGCAAGGCGGCAGCCCTTGCACCTACCGACACGCCACAGTCATCCGAGTCCTATATCGGGTCCGTTGCCCCCCTCCCCCACTCTTCCGTCTTTCTTGCTATCTTTCCTGGCCTGCCTTGTTCTTTATGCTCGTGTCTTTTGCGTACTCTCTGCGCTGTCTCCTTGTGCTTGCTTGTTTGTGTCCTGTTGCTTACGGCTACCCGTACGTTGCATTGTTTTACAACTTTGTCTCCTTGTTTGTCTTGTATGAAGCATGGAAATACAGAAAGGAGTTAATAGACCCCCTTGTGCCTATCGACGCGTGTGCCTA
The DNA here is from genome assembly GCA_009602735.1 of Mesotaenium endlicherianum. Taxonomy (NCBI): domain Eukaryota; kingdom Viridiplantae; phylum Streptophyta; class Zygnematophyceae; order Zygnematales; family Mesotaeniaceae; genus Mesotaenium; species Mesotaenium endlicherianum. The sequence goes on from WELA01001939.1 coordinate 91,463, forward strand.
TTGTCGCATGAGTGACCTCGACACGTGGACAGGTGCCTCAACCCTCCCTCCTTCCTCTTTCCCGCTCTCTCTTGTGTCCCTTGTTTGCTCTTGTCGAGCCTGGCTGCCAGCCCCTTGTGTTCTTTTGTGGGGCTGGCTGCCAGCCCTTTGCGTGCTGTTGGAGGGTTTTAGCCGGGGTGGGCTGGCTGCCCCTTGCTTGCTATTTTAGACCTTTAGTTGGGGCTGGTTATCGTTGTGCTTGCTCTTGTTGGGGCCGGCGGCCAACCCCGTGCGTGCTCCTGCCAGGGCTGGCTGCCAGCCTCGAGCTTGCTCTTGTTGGGGCTGGATGCAAGCCCCTTGCTTGCTGCTGTCGGGGATGTCGGGGATGGCGGCCAGCCCGTGCTTGCTGTTTTATGGTTCAGTCGGGGCGGGCTTGCTTGCTTGAAATGAATCTTGCTTATTCAAGATTAATATATTTCATTTAAATATAAGATCAGAGATAGGTGGAAGCGTGTGAAATCAGGGAGCGATCGTCGCCCTTCCAAGATTTCTGTTTACTCGTCTATAATCCTGGACTCACTTACGTTAGTGTGCCATAGTTGCACACTAATACAAGGCACAAGAAAGAGGCGAGCTTGAGGACTAGAGCTTCTCCTTTAGAAACTCATGGCCTCTTGCCTACCCGGCATACAAGCATGTGTAAGCACATACACAACATCAGGGGGCTGAATAGCAAAGGCGCTCTCATTCAGATGACCATAAAGTAGCTAAAATACATCCCACTGACTTAGGTGCAAAACCATAGAATTTGTCCGCTGTGTGACCCCAAAATGTCACCGAAATGTCAGAGGGCATAACTCTGTCAATACTACTTCAAATTGAGCAAACTTAACGGTAACGGATGCATCTTGACGAGACCTTTCCAAAAAGTCCTAGTTCGCTCCATTTGAAGCGCAGACAAAGCAGCCATGTTAATTTCCGTGAAGGCTGGTCATTAGAACGAACCCAAAAGGTGCACACATGACTTGCAAGTAGAAATCCGACTGTAAAGCCTACTGTCCAGAATGAGGGACCACGAGATCCCAGCCTGCTATGTACCTAGTGACCACCTGGTTGACCACGGCGCAAGGTGCGCCGTTTCGTGGGAAACTCGTTAAGTTGGGACCCACGAATCCAGGTATAACGACCATATTAATTGGTTGATTGACTGAAGTCCTAACTGTTCAGTTGACTGACGACGGCTCCGCCTACCCCGGAGTTAACCACACTGGTAGGACATCGTTTCACCAAATCTCAGTCGACCTTCCGACTTTCAGTATACTACGGTCACATGTGCTAATCTACACATAATAATATAAATGAATATATCTATCCTCAGCGTACTAAAGCTAAGTATTCTGACTAATATCAAGCGGGCTCACTATACGTCAACCTACTGATATTATATCCTATATAATTGGTACACAAAGTCAGCAAACTATACTATGATACAAAGTCATCCTGCTGACCTTTTCAACAAAGTCAGCAAACTACACTATGATACAAAGTCATGTTGCTGACCTTTTTGACAAAGTAAGTAAACTCGCATTACATCGACATACATTCATTTATATGAACTCGCTCATGTGAGTATGTTGACATAAAACTTATTTAGGGTTGTATTTGTATATGAAATCAATTAAATAAATAATGGACTGATTCATTACATTGCTGTTTTAGGGTCTTAGTTGGGGCTGGCTGTTGTCGTGCTTGCTTCTGTCGGGGCTGGCGGTCAACCCCGTGCGTGCTCCTGCCAGGGCTGGCTGCCAGCCCCGTGCTTGCTCTTGTTTGGGCTGGCGGACAGTCCGTGCCTGCTGATAATGGTTTTAGTCGGGGCGGGCTTGCTTGCTGTTTTAGGGTCTTAGTTGGGGCTGGCTATTGTCTTGCTTGCTCATGTCGGGGCTGGCAGCCAACCCCGTGCGTGCTCTTGTCGGGGCTGGCTGCTAGCCCCATGCTTGCACTTGTCGGGGCTGGTTGCTAGCCCCGTGCTTGCTTTTGTCGGTTCTGGCTGCCAGCCCCTTGCTTGCTGCTGTTGGGGCTCGCAGCCAGCCTGTGCTTGCTGTTTTAGGGTTTAGTCGGGGCGGGCTTGCTTGCTATTTTAGGGTCTTAGTTGGGGCTGGCTATTGTCCTGCTTGCTCCTGTCAGGACTGGCGGCCAACCCCGTGCGTGCTCTTTTTGGGGCTGGCTGCCAGCCCCTTGCTTGCTGCTGTTGGGGCTAGCAGCAAGCCCGTGCTTGCTATTTTAGGATTTAGTCGGGGCGGGCTTGCTTGCTGTTTTAGGGTCTTAGTTGGGGCTGGTTGTTGTCTTGCTTGCTCGTGTCGGGGCTGGCAGCCAACCCCGTGCGTGCTCTTGTCTGGGCTGCTTGCCCCGTGCTTGCTCTTGTTGGGGCTGGCTGCCAGCCTCTTTGAAATGAATCGACTTACCAAATAGACGATTAACGATTAACAATTAATGAAGATCTTTATATCAGCAAGTAATCTTTATGGTATTTGTTGTAAAGAGAATAAACAGCAAAGGACAACACACTAGCAGTAGACCACAGTTCGCAAGTCAAATGCAAGTAAACTAGCATCAATAATGCAATTAGTAAACTTATACATAAGCAAGGTTAGAAGACAGTGCGTGTCAATGGCTTCTCGCCTTGGATTCAGATCTCTCTCTCAGTAAGCTGTACAAGAGAGTTGGCCTCGTTTCCAAATGCCGAAATCGAGAGCAATGCCTAGCATATGTACATGGAATGAGTTTACTGTTCAACGGCCAGTGCGATGGCACCGCCTAATCACGTTGGTAGGACCTCGGTTACGGGGTTACGCCGTACGCTAGTACGCTAAATACGCTTCGTACGCTAGTTTGCTAAATTTGATATGTAAAAAGTTGGCTCCGTTCGCTTAGTACGCTAAGTACGTGCTAATGTCGACGTCACGACATTACATTTGAACGTCAACGGTAAGTCCTGACGGTCGCACGTGTAAAAGTACATTTGTACTTCTTTTCTAGAAAGCCGGGTAGCAAAAAAACTTTTTTTACCAGGCAAAAAAAAATTGAGAGATTTAACCTTTTTTCGTTTTGCCTCATTGGCTAGCGATCTCTAGCAGCGGGTTATGATCTTGCGTCGCTACAGATTATCATGAAAGAGAGGCAACCACTACATCAAAAAGAGATGATATAAGTTAACCCATGAACAAATTCATATTGCATTGCTCATGTAATTTTTAGCTATTTTAATTAGATCATCCTCATTTGTCGATTGCGCAGCTAACTATGTCTGAAACTAACCTACCAACTAGAATACGAGTGGCTTTTGAGCTTATAATGAAGGTGGCAATTTAATATGCATAGCAATGTTCCAGCTTCCATTATCAAACAATATGTATAATAATGATATTTTTACAAACAATAAAACCCCACATAATAATTGAGTCCTTAAATTCTTGACAGTTAATGTGCATGTATTGCCAACTATAATTTAATGTAAGAGCTAAACTCTTAACACCTTCACATTACAAGCATGACCTTCCTTGCCTCTTTTTTGCATGCATAAACACACATATACAATTCAAGTGGCCAATCAAATAAAACAAAGTGTTCAAAAGCCGAGAGCAATCAGACGTCGAGGGGTACAAAGAGAGCGAGATGGAGAGGAAAAAAATCGAAGAGAGAGGAGAGAGACAAGCCTGCAACAGCAGCCTTCACAACCCCCTCAGACATGGAACCAGCCGCAAGCACATGTAAAGGGGGAGAGAGATGTCAAGAAAATAGTGGGGGAGGGAAAGAGAGGGCGAGAGGAGAGGGAGCAAGAGAGAAATAGGGACAAGTTAAAAAAGAGTGACAAGCGTGCTGCTGCTGCAGCCCCAATGACCCCCTGATGTATGGCAGCACCTGCCAGCACACACAAAGAGAGAGAGGGAGAGGAATGGAGAGGGTGAGAGAAAGGAAGAGAGGGAGAGGGGGAGAGGGGAAGAGGGAGAAAGAGCCCCCCAACAACCCCTCCGACAACGACTCGTAAAGTGGCAGAGACAATGAAAGAACGGGAAAGAGAGAGATATAGAAGGGCCCCTCCCCCTGGCTCCCCCTCTAGCTGTGGCATTCAAGAGCCCAAGGAGGCACTAGTGGCACGTCAAGTACAAAGGGAGGGGGCATAAGACACCGAGGTGGTGATGAACCAAGGTGGAAACAGGAAGCAGGTAACAAGCGACAGGTGGCAAGGGTACGGGAAGCAGCATGTGGCAGGTGGCAGTCGGCAAGCTACAAGAGGCAAGCGGTAACACACACCAAATCTACACCGTCGGAAGACACAGCTGCTTGTTGGGCACACCCCCCACTGCGTCGGTGCATGTACAAGGCAACCATAGGCGGGGGGGGGATGCGTACAACTTACCTTCGGCTCACCAGGAAGATGCCGCTGGGCCTGGCACATTGACACACACGCACCAGGCACGCACCAGGCGCTCATTGTTGTCAGCTGCCCATACACATGAGCGTACACGTAGACACGTCTTATACGCACGTGTACACGCACATACCTCCGCAGAGGCCCAGTTGCGCCCCCACGTGCGCGCGCGTGCGCCGCACTCGCCCACCCGCTCTCCTGCCCTGCCCGCGCAAGCACACACACTGGTATACAGGCACAAACACGCCCCCTGCCCGCCCGCGCACGTGCACACAGGACTGCTAGCACGCTAGCACGCCAATGAGAGCAATGGGGCCAGCAACAAGCTCCCCACCTTGTAGTGCGGCCCGAGGCGCGTGCCGTTACGCTGGCACGCTCTTGAGCATCGTGGGGCAGATGCCCAGCGCCTTGGCGACCGCGTTGATGGGCAGGTGGAAGTGCTGCGCCAGGTTGCCCATCGCGAGCTTGCCGGTGTGCTCTCGCTGCGCGCCCCCAAGCCCCCCCCCACCCCTCCTCTCCCCCCCCT
>WELA01001939.1:96420-121491 GCA_009602735.1 Mesotaenium endlicherianum
TCCCCCCCCTTCCCCCCCTCTCCCCGCAATCCCCATGAATGCTGACAGCTCACACGTCAGGGGGGACTGACAGGGAGGACGGGCACCAGGCACACAGGCCGGGAGGTATACGTGCAAACAGACAAACAGATAGGCGGGGAGACACAGGCACGCGGGCGGAGAAACGGAGGTGTAGAGAAGGACTGACGAGCTGCTTGCACCGGGAGATGGGCAGCAACATACTCAAGCACCCCAGCACCACACCCCGCACAAAGAGGTGCAGGCAGGAGTAGACACACGCACACAGAAATCCACACACCTGCAGGTGCGCGCCCGCAGCACACGTGCATATGGTCCAAGCCCCCACCCCCCCCCCCCACACTCCCAACGCACCAGCACCAGACCAGAGGCGTGCAGCCGCAGCCGTTGACCCCCGCACATAGAAGACGCCCAAAGACGCCCGGCGATCATAGCCATCAGCCGCCCATGCACGCGCGTGCACGCAGACACGTGCACAGACGTACGTGTACAGATGCACACACTTCCTGCACAGCCCCATGTGCGCACACACGCGCGCAAGCGTGCACCCACTTGCCCACCCGCTCTCCTATCCACACAAGCACACACTCTAGTTCACCCGCACCCATTGCTCGCCCGCAAGAACGCAAGCACACAGACTTGTGCGTGTGCACGCGCCAGCCGCCACACACACACACACACACAGCCATGCTTCTTCATGCAGGTGTGCGCCCCCTGCCCGCACACGCCCCCACCCCCCAACACCCCGGATGCCGCCGCAACCGTCGAACCCGCGCACACACCCCCCAAAGAGCTCGCCCCCCTCGCTCACGGAAGCAAAAGGGTGAGAGAGAGGGCATGCATCCAGACGCTCAACTAAGAGGGCTAGGGAGAGGGCGAGGGAAGCGGAGAGGGGGGAAGAGTGGGGCAGAAAGCGGCAGGCTGTGTGCACTCACCGGGTGCCGGTCATATCCACGCCAGCTGGCGGCAGGGTGACCGCGTGGCTTGCATGGCAAGGGCCACGCAGGCGTGCACCCCAAGGCCTGCGATGCCTTGTCCTCAGGTGCAGCATGTGGGGAGGCCTTGATGCCAAGCTGCGCCCTGGCCATCTTCCCACTTCTTGCATCCTCCCTGACATGCCACCTGATATTTCTGCAGCTCCGGGGGACTTGCATGCCGATCTGCTGAAGTGTCCTTAACCCAGACAAATTCTTGCCAGGTGGCGCTGGCGGGACAAATCGTGCCCTTTAAACCCTATACACTCTCTTTCCCTACCCGCTCTGCATAACCCCATGGGGTCTCTTGCAGGCCCGTGCTCTCCATACCACTCCCCATTCCTGCAACATTGTAGACTAGAGGGGGGCCCTGTTAGTATTGATAGGAGGCGGGCAGGAAGTTGAAGCCCAATTGAAGCTTAAAGCCCACCCCACGATCTCATCTCCACCCCGCCTGGTTTTGCCAGATGCCCACCAGGGCCCCACAAAGAACTCCCACAAAGACAGGGGGGAATAGAGAGAGAGAGAGAGAGGGGGGGAATGTGGGGGGACGGAGAGTGAGGAAGACCTGACGGGGTTGCAACGCAGCACCTCCGCAAACAACATGGAGGGCACCTTCTTGCGCAAGTTGAGCAGCAGCAGCTCGTCCTCCTGCACGTGCACGATGCAAAACAGCCCCTTGCCTTTGAGGAAGCACACGCCTGCCCCCCCCACCCCCATGTTGGGGCACACATAGACACCCACCCCCATGTCTGCACACACATAGACACACGTAAGACAGCATGCCCTCCGTCCGGTGCCCCCTTCCCTTTCGTCTTCAGTACTCCTCACTCTCCTTGGCTAGCTTGCTGCCCCTGCCTCATCCACCCTCATCCATATCTCCAAGCGTTTGTCTGCTTTTGACAAAAAGCGAGAGACTTCAACTGATAGAGTGTAAGACCTTAAGAATATCAATTGTGAGCTAAGTTAGCTGACGTTCCTCAGTACGCTGCTTGATTGACGGGCATGCACTTGCACAATTTCATGCCTTGACTTGCTCAAAATGCAGAGGTTTCTAAACTAGCTCTGTGAGGAAAGTAATCGCGGGTTCTACTTACAGGTAAAATCAACCTTGGCCCAAGACGAAGTAGTCTATTGGCCGTATCAGCCTTTTCTTAAACCCTTTCTTATGTTGTACATGCTTTGTGGCTGATAAACAACACTCATGCTCAAAATACGTTAATTTGTACTCCTCACATCGGAGAACTATTCGTTTGACACTTAACCGTGACCTCAGAAGGGATGCTCACTCCGTGAGACAAGAGTAGTGCCATGTCTGACAGGGTCAGAGAACGGACAAGGAGGGGGTCCCGCCTCTCAGTTGCATGTGACCTGGCCTTCGAGCCTTACCATAATAGCCGTTTCTAGCCCCTGTCGGCAATCGTAGAAAAGCCCATCGGCGCGAGAGACATTCGAACTTCAAACCTTTCCAAGCGCCAACCGCGTATAATGTCGTTACTTTGCACCAAATTTCACCCCCCCAACATTGCTCGTAAAGACTTGTCGCTCGTTTTCAAGAGACAAGCATACAATGCCAGAAGTAGCCTGTCCCGTCTCGACTATTAGGTAATGGGCAAGTTATATGAACTCTCACCAACTGGTAGCAAGCAGTGGTAGATGGGTTCTCGTTTGCCAAAGCAAGCAAAACGCATTGACACTGAAGATCTTGCCCTTGCTGCCGAAAGTTTGTCAATTCATTATTTTAGCCCCGTCGCACGGAGGCAACCTGAAACTTCAAAAATAAAAAGCTTAACTTGCGGACTAAACGGGCGTCGGACGGCGTCGAGGCCCAGTCCGCACGTGTCTAAAAGGGTACGCACGCTTAGTACGTGCGTACCGACTCAGTACGTTTAATTAAGCGTACGAAGGTCGGCCAGTACGGCGTACGGCGTAACCCTGCTCGGTTAACCAAATCCACCGCCATCTTTCATCATCCCAAATCGCCATTCATCATAGGGATGTCATCTGGCCATCCCTCTAGCATACCACACTTAGATGTATATCGAGGCAGTTCGCTGCTATCGAGTACGGAAGTCAGCTGGCTGTCAAAGAATGTGTCAGCAAGCTGACTTAAGTTGACTTCAGCCTGCTACTTAAGTTGACTTCAGCCTGCTGCTTCCGGCTGAGTCTTTAAATTGATAATTATATAAAGTCCAGCAGACTCAATACTACATAAAGTTCAGCAGGCTGAACGTAATCAACTATTATATTTAAATGAATATTATACCTACCAATATACTGATTCATTACACCCTTGCTTGCTGCTGTTGGGGCTGGCGACTAGCCCATGCTTGCTATTTTAGGGTTTTGTTGGGGCGGGCTTGCTTGCTATTTTAGGGTCTTAGTTGGGGCTGGCTGTTGGCGTGCTTGCTCCTGTCGGGGCTGGCAGCCAACTCTGTGCGTGCTCCTATGAGGGCTGGCTGCCAGCCCTGTGCTTGCTGCTGTCAGGGCTGGCCACCAGCCCCTTGCTCGCTGTTTTAGGGTTGTAGTTGGGGCGGGCTGCCTGCCCCTTGCTTGCTTTTGTTGGGGTTGCCTGCTCTCGTGTTTGCCTATTGTTACGCTTTTGCTTGTTTAAATGGCATTTGAATGGCATCTTATTATGTCTCTTACAAGTTGTTACTGTACTTCATTATTGCAGGTTTCACGCGCATCATGTCTCAACCATGCACTTCGTCTGGAGCAACGCTTGGTGGAATGAGGGCGTCCACTGCAGCTTTAACCGCTCGTCTTCCCCCTAGGGCAGTTGCTGCAAGGTCTGGTCCAGAGTGGGGCCATGTGACCATCATTGTGGAAGCCAAGTCCAAGAATTCAAATCCGAAGGTGAAGTGCAACTACTGCCCCAAGGAGTTTACCGGTGGAGTCAAGCGGATTCGTGGCCATTTCACAGGAGGCTGTAAGGATGTTAGTTAGTGTGAGGATGTTCCCGGTGAAGTTCTAGTTCTCATGATTAATCGTAGCAACAGTATGGCTAAGTCTCTATTAGGAACGCGACGTAGGAAGAGTGTCATACAAGCTGCACGAAAGCGCGTGCATGAATGGGGTTGTGCAAGTGCTGGAGAGTCCCCCTCCTTAGGCAGGGAGTCAGGGCAGACCTCTATAAGTGACATTTTCCAGAAGATGAATGCTGATGCTGTTCATGAGACTGTCGCCCGCTTCTTCTAAGGCACTGATTGCTCATTCAATGTTGCTTGCAGTGACTTCTTTAGGGACATGTTGGTTGCTGTTAGTAAGTACACCCAAGAAACGGGTCTAGTGTATGTCTCGATGAAGGATAAGCCTCTCGAAAGTACCCTACTAGATAGAGGCTTGGGAGAAGAAACAAAAAAAGGGACTACCACAGATGGGTTGTAGCATTGTAGCAGATGGGTGGACCGATCCATGCGGGCACCCTCTTCTTAACGTGCTTATGGTTGTGGGAGGCACTGAAATGTTCATGGATGCTATCAACACTGAGGGTGGAAGGAAAACGGGTGAGTATATTGGTAGCCACCTGCTTGCGGCCGTGGAGAAAATAGGGGCCGATCATGTCATACAGCTTTGCATGAACTCTGCAGCTAACATTGTAGCTGGTTGTAATGTGGTTCGTGAGAAGCACCCGCACATATATTGGACGCCTTGTGCTGCTCATATTTTGGACCTGCTGTTGAAATACATAGGAAAGGTGAAAGAGCTAGAGGGCATTATTAATAGCTTCAAGCACTTGGTCCAATTTGTTGCAAACCACCTCATGCCTCACGCTCTTTACCATGAGCATGGGGCAAGGCTTGAGAATAAACTAGAGTTGTTGAAGCCAGGACCCACGAGGTTTGCTAGTACCTTCTTGTGCTTGCAACGACTCATTGTTGTGAGGGATACCTTACAAGCTATGGTGTCTGACAGAAGATGGCTTGAGTGGGCGGCAAAGAACGGTTGTGTAGGTGAGGCTACGGAGATTAGAGACCTAGTTCGCGACGATGAACTTCGGGAGCGAGTGAAGGTATGGGTAGCTGTGTGTGAGCCGATTGTACTTCTCCTTCGACTAGTCGACTCTCCACAACCTTCTCTTGGGAAGATTTAGGCTCGCATGCGTGCCATTAAAGAGCATGTGCATGAGGTTGTAGGACTCAAACCAGCACAAATAACCCAAGGTAAGAAGGACGTGAAGGCTCGCTGGGAGCAGCTTCACGGCCCCCCGCATTCTGCAGATAAAAGTCTATTTTGATGTTGCTCACCTTTTTTGCTTGGCGGCTGGCGTTCTCTTGCATGCTTGTTATTGTGTGCTGGTCATTGTTATTGTTTTTGTGCTTGCTATTGTCATTGCTCTCTCTTTTGTGAAGTGCATTGTGTTGCAGATACCAAGTTTACTTCTTGACTTTGTTTGACTACAGGCTACTATCTGGACCCCGAGTTCCAAGACCATGAGTCTTGGGCAATTGAGAAGTGTCTACTAACCGATTGGTCCAACTTGCGGAATACCCTTGTTGGAGGAAGTGTGCTTGACCGAGCGTTGGTGGATCGAGAGTTGGCGCTCTACCGACAGAGCGGTGACATTTTTGGCGATGATGTTTGCAAGGCTAATAAGACCATGATGCCTGCCCACAAGTGGTGGGAAACATACAAAAGTCATTGTCCTAATCTTCAGCTTCTTGCTATGAAAATATTGGCGCAACCCGGTTCAGCAGCTGCATGTGAGAGAAATTGGTTCGAGTATAGGTTTGTTCATAGTCCACTTCGCAATAGGCTGCTCCCTACTAGAGAAAAGAAGTCAGTGTACGTGCATTCTATGTTGAGACTTCAGGAGAAGAGTTTGGATTTCCTTGGACCAAGTGTCGGCGTGACTCCATGGGTTGAAGAAGCGGAGTTCTTGGAGACACCTGAAGAGGAGGATCTCAATCTTGCCATGCATGCCTCGTTGAGTGAGGAAGAGGAGATGGAGGTAGAGGAAGAGGAGGTAGAGGAAGAGGAGGTGGAGGAGAGACCTAATGTTTTCGCTCCCGTAAGAAGAAGGCCAAGAGCGATTGGTTACTAGGTGTGCCAATCAGCTAACTTGTATGTACTAGAGGTAGCATGTACATATTAGAGAAAATGGAGGTTGAGAAAATGAATATACTTGAAATCAATTATGTGTGCCCTATGACTTCATGGAATGTTGTACTTTGTGAATGATTTACATGGTATGGATTACCTTTAACCTCTTATGCATGCTTGCAAAGAGTATGCATCATCTTTATACTTCTACATTAAAGCTTATTTTACTCGCTTAAGAAGTAATGATGTTCTTATTGAATCAATTAGCTCAAGGGTTCCTTAGCAAGATTTTTCCAAAAATTAGCGTGTGAATCTTGAATCTCTATCCGACACAATTCTTGATGGTAGTCCATGGAGTCGGAAGATGTTGTCATAGATGAGTCTTGCAAGTTGTGGTGCTGTAGCTTTAGTCGTCGTGGGAATAAAGTGAGCCATCTTAGTAAGTCTGTCCACCACCGTGAGTATTGCATTATGGCCTCGAGGTGTCACGGGCAGGTCCACGATAAGGTCCATTGAGATGTCCGTCCATTGTCTTTCGGGGATTGGCAGTGGTTGGAGGAGTCCTCTCGCCTTTTGTGATGATGGCTTGACTCTTTGGCATGTGTCATAACTCCTGCAGTACTCTTTGACTTGCCTAGACATGCCTGGCCAACAATAAGTCCTGGCTAGAACGCTTGTGGTCGTTAGGATTCCAAAGTGTCCTCCAAGAGGGTTGTCATGTGCTTCTTGTAGAAGCAAGAGCCGGAGGTCTAAGTCATCACGAACACATTGCTGGCGCGTGTGTTGCCTCACCCAATAATTGCCTTCTTGCTTCTTGTACGGGTCCAAGGCTACTTCTCCGTTCTTGTAGTAAGGGTCTCTTTCATAAGCGGTTGAAAATCGAGCTTCCAGATCTGTCTTCAGGGATGTCATCACTGCATTTAATTGCAGTCGTGAGAGGGGGTGAGCAGGGTTTGTCTTGCCGGGCTGGTATTGAATCGTGATGTTGTATTGTTGCAAGTATCCGCTCCATCTTGCTTGTCTCCTTGAGAGACACGGCTGCATCTGGAGGTGCTTCAACGCCTCGTGGTCCGTAGTGACCAGTACCTTGCGTCCTTCAACATAGCAGCGCCAAATCTTGAAGGCATGTACAATCGCCAACGCCTCTCGCTCCGTGGTTGCATAATTTTGCTCGCCTGGATTTAGCTTCCTTAACTCGTAGGCAATGGGCTACAGTGCCTTGCCTTGGCCTTGAAGCAGGATTGCTCCTATTGCATAGGAAGATGCATCGACGATGACGTGGAAGGGCCAATTTGGGTTTGGACTTGGGAGTGTGAGCACCGGGGATGTCGTCAATCTTTGCTTCAGTTGTTGGAATGCTTCCTCCTCTTTATTGGTCCAAACATATGGCTTGTCTTTCTTCAGTGGATCCGTGACAGGGGCTACTATGTGCGAGAAGCTCTGGATGAATCTCCTGTACCAATTGGCAAATCCCAAGAATGATTGGAGTTCATTCTTGGTCGTGGGGGTTGGCCATTCCTCCACCACCGTGGTCTTCTTGGGGTCCATCTTGATGCCATCAGCAGTCACGTGGAGACCTAGGAACTCCACTTCTTGTGTGGCAAACTCGCACTTTGACTCCTTTGCAAATAGCTTGTTTTGCTTCAATACTTTGAGGACTTCTTTCATGGGTCTTGCTGTAGATAAGGATGTCATCGATGAATACCACCACAAATCTGTCCAACATAAGCTGAAATGTGGTGTTCATCATAGTCATGAAAGTTGCTGGCGCGTTGGTGAGTCCAAATGGCAGGACCATGAACTCAAAATGTCCATATCTTGTCCTGAACACCGTTTTCTCTATGTCAGGTTAAGCGATGCGAATCTGGTGGTAGCCGCTTTTCAAGTCCACCTTCGTGAAGTACTTGGCTCCAACCAGCCGGTCCATGAGCTCATCCATGCGCGGCAGCGGTATCAAATTCTTGATGGTGATCTGTTGAGGGCGCGATAGTCCACACATATCCTGAAACTACCGTCCTTTTTGACAAATAGCACCGGGGCTCCAAATGGCGACTTGCTAGGTCGAATGAAGCCATGCTCCAGTAGCTCCTTAATTTGCTTCTTGACTTCGTGCAGCTCCGTGTATGACATCTTGAACGTAGGCCGAGAGATGGGCTTGCTTCCGGGCTCCAACTCTATCTTGTGGTCTACGAATCTCTTGGGGGGTAGGCCCTTGGGCAATTCGGGGGAGAATACTTCTTTGTAGTCCTGCAAGACTTCTTGTATCTCCTTGGGAAGGGGGTTGCCTTCTTGACTCTCGATGTCTTCCTTGATGTCTTTTGGCGTGATCAAGGCCAAAAGAAGCTCGTGTCCCTTCCTCACAAGTCTCTTGAGTTGGAGGGCGGACAATAGTATTTGTGTGCCAACTTCTTGACGTCTGGGGTCTGGATATTCTGGATTGCGCGCAAAATACAGATTCTTGAAGTGATGTCATTCTTGATCTTGATAGTACCGTCCCTCCAATCAACTTGGGGGTTGTGCTTTGTCAACCAAGGCGTCCCTAGGATGACGTTGTACTTGCCCAATTGTATGGGGGAAAACACTACTCTATCCTTGAAGGACTTGATAAAGTGCCGAGGGGTACGCACTCTTGGAAGGGGTAGTATAGGAGAATCCGTCAGGCATCATAATCTCCTCGTTGTGGTCAAGAGTTCGCATAGTAACACTGTGCTTGGTGGCAAAATCTGCAGCGATGAAATTGCCTTGAGCTCTGCTATCCACCAAGATGTGGACCTTCTCTCCTCCAAGGTAGCTTTTCAAACTCATTGGGGCTTGAAGGTCGTCTTCAACGGGGGTCTCCACCTCACTTGGCTTGTTGTCTTCTCGTGAAGTGGGTCTTGGGGTGGTAGGCTCCTGGCCTACAGGCGCTGCCCATTTTTTGACAACTTTTTGGGGAATGAGAGTGCACAATGGCCCTTCTCCTTACAGTAAAAGCATAGTCCAGCCGTCATAAGAGCTTCTTTTTCAGCCTAGGAGAGTCTTGCTTTCACTCCTTGCTGGTTTCTTGCATCATAAGTGTCATTGAAGGGTCTTCCACTCTTCCAGGCAGCTGCGGGGTCCCTTCTAATAACTCCAATTTCCATAGCTGTGGGTCCAGATTCGGATGTGGAAGGGGCTGCAAACACCCGCGTCGCGGGTGCCCGTGAAGATGATGATACGGAGTGCTTGAAATCCAAGGTATCCATCTTATGAGCCACTTCAATAATATTTGATAAGTCCGTCAAGTCTCGCAATTCCACTTCCTTTGCCACCTTGGGCTTGAGGCCAGACACATAACGATCAATCTTGTCCTCGAGCGACATGCTGGGGATCTCAAGAGTGAGGTCATGAAATCTGGATGTATATTCTTGAACGGGCGTTGTTTGCTTGAGATGGCGAAGCTTTTCTCGAGCAATTTTCTCCGCCTTGATGGGCATGAATTGGTTCTGGAGGGCTTCACAAAAATCCACTCAAATTCATATGATGGTGGGGCCTCTTGGCCGGGTACGGGATGCGCCACAACTTGATATATAGCCGCTTGATAGTTACGCCACCATGATGTTGCTGCTCCTCTGAGCAAGGAAACGGCAAAAGGGACGTCGTTCTCCTCGGGTACTTCAAGGAATGTGAGGTACGTCTCCACTTGGTAGAGCCACAGATTCAATTTGGTTCCTCTCCCAGGATTGAAAGTGTATGGTTTGCCGAGCTTGATGAGTTTCCTTGCTCTTGTAGGCTCTTGTGGAGGCGCTTGAGCCGGGGCTGGATTTTGAGCGTTGCTCGCAATAGGGGCAACCATGGCAGCCATAGCTTCTCTTGACGCTTGCACGGTTGCTTCATAGGTGGCCAAACCCACTTTGTTGTGGACGGTCATTAGGAAGGCTGCCCACTCATTTGCGAGAACTCCTTGTGGTGGGGTCAACTTTGCTACAGCGGCTGCCATGGAATTTGACGGTGCTCCTCCTTGTGGTGCTTCTCGTTGTTGCAGATTTTCTTGAGTGGGCTCTCCCATCGGCGCTGGAGGAGGGTCTCTTGAAGATGAAGTGCTTCCTTCGAAAGCTTGCTGTTGGTCTTGAGGATCGGCCACTTCTTGTGCTACCAAAGTGCCTAGCTCCGATACCACTGTAGTGAAACTAATAGATAAAGTACTTAATAAATATATTACTTTATCTATTCAAGACAAGGATCTTTGAACACAAGTGGTAGCTTTTTGAAAGAGAGATGGCTTCTTGAAAATTGAAATATTTCTGGAACTTGGCAAGTACAAGAGTGATTCTGGAATATCTTTCTATGTTCTAGCTCTTTTTTATATACTTGCTACATAGGTAATTTCTAAGAAGGTGCATGTTGATATGTTGGCACCCAACACATTTCAAAACTTGCCACCTCTTTCAAAATTATAGTACGCATGTCCTTTTGACTTAAGAATGGCACATTTGACTTTTGCCACATGGAGTTCTTCTAGCTCCTTCCTCTAACTTCGAAAATGCCTTCGAAGGTTCAAAGGATGAACCAAGTCACTAGAGTATCTATTCACACTTGACCCCACACAATACTACTCCAAATATATTCAAAAGCATTAAAATATATGCAAACTAATATATTATAACTCAAATCACTACAATGCCATTTTAAGGTCGAAAGGACATGCGTACATTATTCTAGAAAGAGATGGCAAGTTTTGGGATGTGTTGGGTGCCAACACATCAATATGCACCTTCCTAGAAATCATTTGTGTAGCAAGTATATAAATAAGAACTAGAACATAGAAAGACATTGAAGAACACTCTTGTACTTGCCAAACTCCAGGAAATCTATTAACTTTCAAGAAGCTATCTCTCTTTCAAGAAGCTACCACTTGTGTTTAAAGATCCTTGTCTTGAATAGATGAAGTATCATATTTCACTAAGTACTTTATCTATCTGTATCACTACATAACAAGTTCACAGCTTTCAACTTGTCCCTTCCTTTTATCTCGATCTGTTCTATCTTAATAAGACTCAGATTAGAACACCATATAATTACATGACCCATGAATAAAAACTTAGAAGGCTGCTGCCTCCATGAGCTCCGTAGCTCGGGCTTGCTCATAAGCATTCTGCTGCGTCATTTTTGCTAGAAACTCTAGAGCTACTGATTGCTTATTTGGTGTAAGTAGCAATCTGCTAGCTACCTCCCTCGGTGATTTCACATCCATGTCCTCAGTATGACTCTTCACATGCAACAATCTATGCGTGGTGAAGGTAGCAGCATTGGATAAAGTATACTTTGACCATGTAGCTCCCTGTGTAATCATCTGTGTCAAGAATAATACAACCACCCGAGGCTGAGCTAGAACCGATTCAAATCCAAATGTCTCACAGAATTCTAAAAGTTCTGTTTATATAGATTGTAGGTGTTCAGTGTTCTTGGGGCAAGTGAATAAAGCATTGCTTCTCTGTTGATTGCCTTTAGCTGTCTCAGCTCAGGTTGTCTAGCTATTTCAGCCACTGCTCACAGGCCACAAGTTTGTACTCTCAAGGCTCTTATCTCACACAAAATAATCCCTTTTTTCTCCAAAGGCCTTCCTATCTGGACCTGCTCTCAACACAGCCTGGCTTTATCCCAATACACATGCATCTACAACTTCAGGCATCCACTGCTGAGCACTGTCAATTAGCTTTGGCCACCAGCTAGCGGGCTAACCTGCACACTAGTATCACTAATGGTAGCATACTCCTCTCTCTTTTGGCATGTTTTATGACTTGGGGTATCAACTGAGGGGGTTGAAAGCAGTAGTTGTTCTCATCTCACCATGTCACGGACAATGCAGCTACATCTTCAACTACAGGATGATCAAACGGAGAATTGAATCTGCCCACTTTTCTGTTTGCTGGGGTGGCAAACCTGTCAATAGTGTGACCCCCATTTCTTGTCCAACTCCTGGAACACCTCTTGTTTGACCTCATAGTCATCTTTCTCCTTGGCTTTGGCAATCTTCTCCAGTGTCTATGTTTTATAGCATGGCCACCATCGCAGGTTTGCTTGGAGCCCCCTGTCTCTATCATAGATCTCTCTAATCACTTGCCACAAATCCTCTTTCTCTGATCCCCCTTCCTTCAACCCATTTATTGCTTGCTTGTTATTGATCTTTACGAGGATCTCACCGCTGGTCATGTACTTTCCAAGGACTTCTATCATCATCAGCATTTTATCCAACTCAGACATCAAATCTCCTCCAAAGCATGTGCCTCTAATGTTCTTCACTGAGCTCACTTTTCCAGTGATATTAGACATAAAGAGGGAGAAAACTAGCTCTTCTGATATCTCAATAAAGATCAAGCAATGTAGGCTCTTGCATGTTTTGAATGTTTGCACCATTGAACTCATTCAAATGCTCTAGCCAAAATCTAAACTCATCTCTAACATAAGAGTTTCTCTAGACGTTGTCCTCCTCATCTTTCTACCTTCTCATGGCTTAGAATATTCTCTTGGTGTATGCATAGGAAAGATCCCAAATGCAATTCCTATTGCCATCATCTGTCCAACTGCAGATGCCAGCTCCCTAGTTGGGACTTCTTGGTTCAAACTTGCTATGTCTAGCAAGGTGTTTATTTTAAATGTCAATCTGTCTCTCTCTTGGCAACAACGGACCACCAGGCGATTGCATGGCAATTAGAGGAATGACCGTGAATGGTCTTGGTGGTGGGCTAGGACCATGAAGGTAAAAAGAGGCTAAATATTAGTGGGCACCTTGGGAATGATTAGGGAAACTAGAAGAAATAGGTAGAGTTCCTGCTTGTGAGGGAGAAGGGCCAATGGCTGCACTGACGTTAGCAAATAGAGGAGGGCGAAGTATGGAGGGCAAGTGCCCTTGGAGGGACCTGCTCAGGAAATTCATAAGAAATGAAATATACAGCTTTCCACGGCTCATTATTTGAGGGCAACATGGCTGGACGCGCTTAGTGAGAGTTGCTACTTGAAGTGAGAGTGAAGTGCATCATTTGAATGAAAGCAAAGAACTTGAGAGGGAAGAGAACCGGGCGGGAGAATCAATTGAGGGACCTCACGCTGTGAAGAGCATAAATCGAGAAACGAGCCTAGCCCTAGAAAAATTTGAGCATGCGGGCATGTCGCAAACTCGTGCAAACCGAGTGACATCCCGCGATTAGTGCGCCTGACACACGTGTGCACTCCAGTGTGATTGAGAAACGAGCCCAACCGCAGAAAAATTCGAGCATGCGGGCATGTCGCGGACTCGTGCAAAACGAGAGACATCTCGCGATTAGTGTGCCTGACACACGTGTGCACACTAATGTGGTTTCAGGGGTTGAACAATGGGGGGGAAATTCCCCTTCGAGAATCCGGGTGAAATAGCGCCCAAAGTTCAAGGTTTTTAGCACCCTGAAATCAAATTGTCAAAGTTAATACAGTGAATTAGCGACCTAACAAATATGTATTTATAGCGTCCTGAAATCAAACTTGGGAAATTTAGTGACAGGAT
Source organism: Mesotaenium endlicherianum (assembly GCA_009602735.1). Classification (NCBI taxonomy): domain Eukaryota; kingdom Viridiplantae; phylum Streptophyta; class Zygnematophyceae; order Zygnematales; family Mesotaeniaceae; genus Mesotaenium; species Mesotaenium endlicherianum. Next base: position 109,957 of record WELA01001939.1, read on the forward strand.
TCAAAGAATTATGCCTCCAAATTAAAAGCGGCAGAAAATTAGCAATCTTCCCCCCGTGGGTTGAACTCTCTTCGGGGTGTGTGCCTCGGGGCCGAGAAAAAGGCATGTACCGAACGTAATTGCATATTTTGTTTCTTGGGGTTGTGAAATTTGTAAGTGGCTTCCGGTTGCACAATTCGTCGACAATCAGAATGTAGTGTAATTTGTCGTCAGTAAGGCGCCCCTCATGTAACTTTTTGAGGGGGAAACCAGTAAGGGCCTCGCACGTGCGCGCCGGACTTCCTTGTCGTGTCGGCGTGTCCGGGATGGTTCGAGATCATTGGTGAACCTTTCATCGACATCGGTGCAAACTTGGAATGCGCCGGGCCGGCGCAGTATAAGTGCTCGTTTGAGGTCGGCATCGTCACTTCATTTTTTTGTGTGTTTGTGCAGGGACGCCTGACGAGGTCCGACGGGCCATGGCCGCCGGCGGGAGGGAAGCGGGGGGGGCGGACCGGCCGAGGTAAGTTGTATCGACCCTCCCTCGTCTTTGCGGTTGTCGGACATGGCGGGGCCCCTCTTCTTGCTTGGCCCCGCCTTATTTTTGTGATGGTTCATTTTGTTGCTTTTGTTGATTCTTCTCATTGGGTTTTGACGTCGACAGGTAGCCGTCGACGTCGACATTTCTAGTTTTGTCGTGCACGTTTCTATTTGTTGTCATCGTTCGGGGGTGTCCGTGAGGGGAAATTGTCGGCCCCCAAAAATTGAATTCGAGCATTAAGGGCACGAAAGAGATACAGACCAGTATCACAATGATTGCCACTAATTGCTAGGACATCGTGCACTGAACGATAATGCCACTCGTTTTCGTCCACATCGGGCAGCAAGTGCTTACGTCTTCTAAATCGCATTTGAGCCGTATATGTTCTGATCACGTATCTCCCCAAGAATTGGACGTTGGGACTGAGCGACATTTTGCCATTTTCGGCCTAATGCGTAGTGGCCCAAAATGTCCTGTCTAGAGTCTAGACCAGTCCAGACTCCAGAGACCGTCGAGGAGGGGAGGTCGAAGCGCGTGCGCAAGAACGTACAAAAGTTGTTGCGCTGCTCAGCTGGCGAGCTCCACATCGTGCAGGATCATGGATAAACGGATATAAGCTTCAGATTGCTGACGTCTTTTTGTTTAGGACAAGAGACGGTGGATTGAGATGGATTGCGTTGGACTTTTCTCCGTTATATTCAGCAATTCGTGGACGGTCGTATCTCCTTTCTGCACGACGTTTCAAGCGTGGAAGAGCAGGGAAGAGTGGCTATCTCATCGAACATGCGATTTTGGTGGCGAGCATGGGTTGCCCACGGGGTCTCGTCGGGTCTCGTTGCTCGGAGAGCAACGTCACGAGCAACGTCTCGCTCAGCTTCCCGAGAGAAGTCAGAGCATTTCAACCTGATTTTGTCTGACTTCTTCATTCCATTTCACAAGCGAGAATCGGATACAGTCGGCCAAATCCACCTGATATCTCTAGCTTAGCTGAGGTACTGACGTTTGTCGCGTGTGCTTACCCGTGCTCACTCATGCTTCACCCTCACAGCTCCCCGGAAAAAGTCCGCCAAAACAACGCCAAAGCTCCGGGCAACTGAAGGATAAAGACAAAAAGTCAGTCGTGAATGTCTTCATTCTGAAGATGCGTCGTTGAACTTCCTGATCTGTATATACTCGGGGCCACATTTTTCATTCTGCTTCATATGAAGGCAGATCATTGTTGAAAAGGTTGCGCAAGGTTACGAGTCCATTCTGCTGTGTTTGCCAAACTGGGCTGGAGTTCTTGCATTGAGTGTCGGAAGTGCCTTTCCTGGTTGTCAACCTCGCCGGCAAGAAAGGCTACTCTGAGAAATGGCGTTGGCTCGCATGATCGTGCAGCTCGTCCTGATGTCGACCCTGGCAACGTCGCTCGTACAAGGTGAATCCAGCAAGAGGCTTGAATGCTTCATAACGCCGAGTTTCCCTCCCTCCTTTTGTTGTGGAAGCTTTTGATCAAGACGCAAGCTTTTCACGTAAAAGCGGCAGGCATTGCCTAAGTATTCTACGATAAGAGGGACAAAGTCGCCGCTGCCATTGAGCTTCACAAATGCATGTATGGATGCCCAATGTTTTAAACGACTGAAGCGAGTCCACTGTGTGCCTTGTGCATTCAGGTGAAAGAGGAGAATTGACTTCATTTGGCAGGCGTGCTCTACTTGGTTCTGGTGAACCTCCTCTTGTCAACTTCACAAGCTTTGAAAAGCTGAAGGTGTGAACCTCCTCACGAGAGCCTCTGACTTTCCAACTATAGGTACTACCGTGAGGTCATCATTCTGTGAGCTTGTGAGCACTTGAAAGGGGGAGAATGAGGACCAGGGCAAAGAAGAGGGTGAATGGGAGCGCGGCCATTGTTGTTCACCTCAGTATATTCACTGAAGAATCTGGTATCCTCGCTAAAATTGCTTCTTTTTTGAGCTGTTGAGTTACTTGGTATCTTCCAGAGAATGATACAGATATTTGTGACGTTTTGAACGTCATATCTTGGATGCATATGCTAGTTCTTGGTGCATCTACAACTCCATATTGGTTGAATGTTTTGAGTGTGACACGTCGCATGACATGCATTTCAGCAAGAAAAATAGACGTTAAACAAATAAATTGACAATGATATGTCATTTTTAGATTGTACACTTTCACAGGTTATAATGTACCACTTGATGATATAATGAAATTTTAGCATTACTTCAGAATTATCCACATTTCTGACACGCTGCTCCATCTCTTGACATGTGGCATGCAGGCTTCTGAAACAGCAGACAACGCTAGTGGTGATCGATTCGTCCCAGCCAAAGCTACAACTAAGGGGCTTGGGACAAAGGCGATCAGTGAGTGAACATGACCCCTCTAGCTCTTCACTGTACATAAATATGACAATAGACGAACTTATTGCCATATATGAGAGCTCCAGTACCACGACTTGAAAGACTACGAGTACCATGACAGATATACCACAAGTGCACTATATGCCATACACTGTGCAGTTGTCATACCATTGTCACCCCCCATCGAACATCGTGTACTTCTTCTAGGTGCCTGCATGGAGTATCGGCTAGATTCTGACAACAAGTAGGCACACATTGTCCCTTTCTTTCTTAAAGAGAACCTGATCTATATTTGGCGTGTCAAGAATAGGCCTGTACATCAGTATTTTCTTCCTTGGTACTCGTCAAAGAACCACAGACGGGTTTTATGCAGGTTGCTATTTTCCCGCGCTGTGCGGCCCCAACGCCCAGTGCTTTATCAATGGTGGGATACAGTGCATATGCGACCTCGGCTACACTCGTCGCAACTACCAGTGCGTTCGTAAGTGCATTTGTACACAAATGGCCTCAAGCTCGCAGCCTGGCTGCACCCCTTTTGTAAGCTTTGCCCTTAGAGAGGTCTACTGTCCAATCTCTCTGGCTTGCTCATGCAACTCCCGGGCTCCTTCCTGCCTGGGACTCATATACGGCATTTTGTTCTCATGGCTATGCTAGCTCATGCAGGGCCCTTGCTGGGGTAGCTAGGTCTTTTGTGTTCAATTTGATCAGCTCCCTTCTCATTTTAAGTGTAATTTTTTTTACTTTCCTCATGCTTGCGGGTCAATGACCAGTAATGTTTTTGGCTACGCTGACAACAAGAAATTTATGCACTTTCTGGTGTTCTTCACACGTATGCACCACTTGATGTGACTTATTCCGGTCTGATCTGCCTACATATGCCCTGTGATGTGCACAGCCCCGTGCTCGGGAGTGAAATGTCCGGCCAATGCAGAATGTTGGAGCTTCAATAGCACGGCTTTTTGCGTCTGCCGAAAGGGCTTTAAAGTTGTGAAGGGAAAATGCGTGCGCCGCTAGGTAAGCATGCACTTGCAGGCACTACTCGATGTTTGGTAATTGTCCGGCCAGGCTTAGGTGGAGTTTGGGGGATCTTATGTTTGAGCTCTATGATCTGGAATAGCGACAATGTTTGGTTCCCGCAACTTCTGATGTATGCGATTTGGGTCATTTGCTTCAATGGGTTGCAGTGTCTGACCTTTTAGTGTAGGTGGTCACGTGCTTTGTATAACTATGTGACTGCGAGTAGTCTTGAATCTGTGACAATGTTTACTGAATACCAACTGCTTTTTAGTGTAACTTTTGACGTTGTCACTGATGACCAGTGTGCCACCCGGCTTTGTAACATACATGCAGGCCAAACGTGTGAGAAGAGATATAGGAACAGCACCATTCGTTCGTTTTTGACAATACAGCAAGTTAAATCGATGCATATTTAATGAAGTGTGGCGGCGTGTGCACCCTCTTTATATGGTGCTAGGACTGGATAATTACGCACGATTGTTCTAGAGCTTCCTTCTGCAGTATACGTGAAGGGTCAGTATAGCAGTGAGATTTTTAGGAACTTTGTGAGTTAAATAATTGTGTACTAGAATTTGCGAGAGGGTCTTATTGTGCCCATTTAATCAAGCAAGATTACCTGCGTGGAAGGAGCCATAGTGGAAGGCTCTCGACTTACCTTGCTAGAAAGCATTTAAGATGTATACATAACGAGGTATGCAACTCTTCTATAATGAAGTGGGGTTTTCTACTTCTCGTGTACTTCATTTCTCTCTTGCAGAGGTGGCACTTCACAATGCCGCTCCTAAACTTGTGTGTATGCAATTAACATTGATCCTTGAGGACGCTTATACTCAGGGGTGAGGATGCATTAGTGTTTGTAGGCAATCTCCCCGCACCCTTCCCCCTATCATGAAAGAAATTGCCAAGGAGGAGTTTTTCGTATGCTGGGAGGCTTTGCTTGCCTTGCATTGTCGGTGTAATTGGTCAAGTATTCAAGCATTCTGGTATTCAAGTAATCAAGTTAATTGCGTACAAAGAGGTCAAGGTCGCAACTTCATTTACTACCTCATTAGTGCTGGTCAGCCTTTGGATGTTGCACAAGGGGTTATGCAGCTCTCCTACAAGAGATAATTGCTGGGCCTGTTGGGCAACATCCTTCACGGAAGATCCGAGGCACGTGGAATTCATCCTGATGAAACTCAGTGGCTGACAGCCTGATAAACGATGTCAATACCATACTACCATAGAGATCTAAAGATTGAGGCAGGTTCTTGTGCACATAACAATCTTAAAAATGAAAATTAAGTTTGACACATGTAACATTTAGAAACTAGCAATCTGGGCATATATACAAAACTCAATATCTAGGGGAAGGGAGTGACTGCTAAGTCCCCAATGAAGTGATGGTGCATCTTCAATCCAAGCAACATCGCAAACAATATGCCAACAATCCCCATCACTCTCACCTTTGCTCCAACATCTGCTGAACACCTTGGCAGCCGTAGCACGTGGCCGCGGACGCGCTAGAAATGACTTCTCAATGAGCACAACCAAGAGGGCACCTCAGCCGCATGACCAAGGCCGCCGCTGCTACAGGACCTGCCGGCCCGCAGCCTGGCACGGTGCGGCAGAAAGACTCAAACGCCACAAGCATCATCACCAAAGCAGCACTTTTCATTGCAGTGTCAGGTCAATCCGCAGTAGCTGCTCTGGCAGAGTCGCGTCTGGGCTGCTGAAGACTGCCCCCCACTGGGGCCCCCTAACGGCACCACCTAGCAATGTTGCGTGCTCTTGGGCGCCGCCCTAATGAAAGGTGGCATTTCACATGCGCCGCTTTGCCAGCAGCCACCCTTTGTTTCCGGCGGCTTCCCAGCGCCACCTGCGCAGCTGCTCTGTGCAGCTTTGGGCTCTAAGAAGGCAATAGCTGGCTTCTCGCTCGTGCTGCTCTTGCAGCAGCTCCCTCCAGACTTCTTCTCTGTTGGCAGGTGGCCGCCTGGCAGCTTTCTAGTGCCTCCCATGCAGGTGCTCTGTGTGGCTTCGGGCTCTGACGACGCAACAGCTGGCATTCGAGACGTGCTGCTCTTGCAGCAGCTTCCTGCAGACTTCTGCTCCGCTGGCAGCCTGCCACCTGGCATTTTTCCGGCGCCTCCCGCGCAATTGCTCTGCGCGGCTTTGGGCTCTGACTCTGCGACAGCTAATGTCCCACAAGTGCTGCTACTGCAGCAGCTTCCTACAGACTTCTGCTCCGCTGACAAACTGCCACCTGGCGGCTTTCCAGCCCCAGTTTGAGAGCTGACCTCAATATTCTTGGCCACTGACTGAATGACACCTGGTACTCCACAATTGCTGCTCGTGCAGCAGCCAGCCTGCGCTATCTTTGGTTCCGCTTGCAGGGAGACACCTGGCGGCTCTCCTGCATCATCAGTGCAACTGCTCTGCAGGCTCTTCGGTACTACTGACGTGACACCTGGCACGGTGCACTTGCTAATTTTGCAGCACTTACTCTTGGCTCTGCTTCCGCCCCACTGGTACGGTCCCACCTGGCAGCTTTTCAGCACCACCTGCACAGCTGCTCGATACCACTTTGGGTGAAGGTTGCGTGACTGCTGGAGCTACACACGAGGTGCTGCCCTTGCAGCAGCTGCTCTCATCCTCCTCGGCTTCATCCTATTCACAGCCAGTGCCACCTGGCAGCTTTTCAACACTACCTCTGCTGTCCTCGTCCCACTCCTGTGTGGTGCCACCAGGCAGCTTCTTAGCGTGACCCATGCACCTGCTCCGCGTGCTCTTGGGCAGCAGAGGAGTGACACCTGGCGCTCCGCATGCGCTGCTCTTGCAGCAGCTGCCCTGCGCCTGCCTGAGCTCCACCAAGGGGGTGCCACCTGTCAGCTTTCCTGCACCACCTGCACAGCCGCTCTGCAGTATTCCGTCAGCTGGCAACCCACAAGCCCTGCTCTTGCAGCAGCTGGCCGTGTGTGGCCGTGTGTGGCCGTGTGTGGCCGTGTGTGGAAAAGCGCCACCTGGCGGCTTTCTAAGCCCGCCACCTCTCCAGCTGCTATGCTCGCTCTGCGGCACCATTGGCTGGACACATGTCGGCTTGCATGCCTTTCTCTTGCAGCACTTGCCCTGAGACAGGCAATTTTAGACAATGATGAAGCGACATCTGGGTCCCCGCATGTGCTGCCTTTGCAGCAGCTGTAAATTACAACATATCCGTCCTGTTCCCCACCACACCAGAGCTTGCAAAGAAACCCTATGATGCCAAATTCCACCTAACAGCTGAAGACCAAGGGCAGTCAGGAGGCCTACGAATATAGCTGCCACTTCGTTTTGTGCTTCCCGGCTGGCAAAAGCAACATAAGTCTTTTTTTGGTCTTTTGTCGATCGATCACGCTCGACAAATAATTTACTTTGAACGATTGACTGCAGCGTTAGGTGCCGGACAATACGGACGTCCGATTCGTTCTGGGCGGCGCACGTACGAAAAAAAATACGTACGCTTAATGCGTACGCATCGACTTGATATGTTAAAATTAACGTATCACCAATGGCTGATACGCGCGCATGGCGTAACCCTGTTACGCATGTACTTCGGATCCCGATCATGATCATTATCAAAATCGTCATTGTCGCCGTCGCTTGAGTGGAGGAGAGGGACTGCGGTGCAGGGTGGGCAGTGAAGCAGGAACCGGGAAGGCCCGTGTGAGACATGTGGCGCGAGCACAGAGCGCCCAAGGAGGCCTTGGAAGAATTTGTCGCCCACATTCCAGAGAGAGAGACAGCTGCCGCGGCTCACAACCGCAAGCCGCGTGACAGTGGGACGGCCTCTGTACATCTGTGCGCCCGTGGGCACCGCCACCTCACATGTGTGTGTGTGTGTGTGTGTGTGTGTGTGTGTGTGTGTGTGTGTGTGTGCGCGCGCGTGCAAGCATGTGTCTGTGCGGATGAGCAAAGAGGGAGAGAGAGAGAGACTGGAAAGGGGAGGGGGGGGAAGAGGGGGGGACAAGAGGGAGTGGAAGGGCGGGGAGCGACAAGGAGGAGGCAGCAGCAGCAGCACCTTTTCGGAAGAGCGGCTCTCCAGCCACTTGGCAAGCAAGAAGAGGAACACCACGGTGGCCGCCTCCACGTAGTCGCCCAGCCCCACGGCACCCGCCACTGCCCGCCCTCACTCCTCCCCCCTCAGTTATCCACGCATGTGTGCAAGGGCCACATTCTCAAGAGCGTGCGCACACGTGCACTCAAGCGTGCACGCAAATGCACACATGCACATGCACATGCACGTAGACATGTACTTACGCACGCACCCACGCACACAATCAGACACATGCACGCATGTGCTTTTGCCAAAGAAAATGCTTGGCATGAGGAAGTAGCGGCTCAAGTTGTTCATTGAAAAGAGTTAGGGGAGTGAATTGGGGGGCTCAGTGAAGGTGGTGGTGGGGACCGCGTCAACAACATGACTCGTCAGCTTGAAGCGGAGATGCATTCCTCGCACACCTGCATGCATGCACCCGCACCCAGCTTGCGATGCGAGAGCGCACACATACCAAGGCACAGATCTCGGCAAAAAATCAGACGACGGGGACTCTGAGACGCCGCGCAAGTGCCCAGCATCCAAGACGCTTCTGACGATGTGAAAAATGCGCATGTGCTAACAGGTGTCTTCACAGCGCCTGCAGGTGCTTGCAGGTACTCACACCTGCCCCACCCTCCTCCCTTCCCTCCCTCCCTCTCTCTCTCTCAACTGTCAGCTATTGTTCTTTACCACTGCATACACGTGGGGTGAGAGACAGCAAGCAGCGCCAGGCTCTGGCCGCTGTGGAATGTAGAGGCAAAGCTCCACAGGTGTCACGACTGAGCTTTCAATCAGGGCAGGGGTTGAGAGGGGCCATGAGAGCTCAAGGCAAGGTGGGGCCGTGCATGTGAAAAGGGACAGAGAGAGGCGGTGATATGGGCATACGACACGTGGCGGGCAGGCGCTGCTCCGGGCTAGTCACGCATCGGCAACGAGCATGAGGGTGTGGATGTCGACCACGAAGCGCCGGAGGCTGCGGAGGGCTCTTATGGCCATGGGGGGCCCGCCCACGGAGATGGCGGCGAGGGAGACGTACTTGAGCGGGGCGCAGAGGTAGTGGAAGAGCAAAAGCAGCAGCAGCGCGCCCCTTGCCAGCGTGTGGGGGCTGGGCCAGCGGGCGGCGCGCTTGGTGTGGCCGCGCATTGCACTCTGGCGTCCAGCCTGGCCTCGTTCAGCGCCCTCACTGTGCACACGCGGGTACACAAGCGCGCGCGCGCGCGTGCGTGCACGTTGACAGGTGGCGTCAGGTGGTGACAGGTCACGTTGCGCAGGTTGGGCCGGCCACACAGCTGGCTGCAGCCGCAACTATTAGACGCCAAACCGCAAACATTCAACGGCGTCCTGTTGTGGCCGGGTTGCAGAAGGGTCGGAAGCAGAGGCTGGTGTCTGAGCTGTTGTCAGGTCGGGTGGGGCATTGCAATCGCACCTCCACTTGGTGCTAGTCAACAGGTATGGGGAGTGGGGGGACGGGCAGGGTGGTGGAGGGACGGTCTCAAATGACTGCAGTGTATGCATACGTGCCACCTGGCACACACGTGGCCCACGGACGTACACAGACAGCACCTGCGTGGCATCGACGACGTTGCCCACAGCTGCAGCACCTGCCAGCTAAATGACAGCACATGCCGCCAGCTGGACAGCAGCTGCTGCTGTCTGCTCAGCGAGCGGGACAGGCCCTGCAGAGAAAGGACGTACCCATCTGCAGCTCGCTCGTGCGCAGGGGGTCGTGCATCACCACCGTCGTCTTCAACACTACGTGGACGGCCACCTCGGCGACACCTGGCATCGGCTCCAGGATGCACCGTATGAGGGGGATCTCGCCAGGGCAGCATATCCCCATCACGTCCAACACAGTGCGCACCACGTGGCCGTTGTCTGGGATCGTCAAGCTGACGGCCGCCACCTGAGCAATAACGTCCACATCAGCGGCCACCCTAACCTCGACCAAAGCGGCTGCTGCCTGGGCGGCAGGCGCGACGGGAGGGAGCAGCCCAGGCACAGGCACAGGTGGCGGCAGCGCAGGCGACGCCGGATGATGAATGTGACGAGGACGACACTGCTCACCGGCAAAGCCGCTGATGACGGCGCACGCCGGCGCGCCATCTGTCCGCGGCCCCATTTCGTGAAAGCTGCACCGAACTGCTGAACTGCTGAACTGCTGAACAGCGCTTCAGAGCACGACGACATTGCGAAACACCTCCTCATGCATGGGTACTAAGAGTGGCTGCGACATTTCAGATTCTTGATTATTCTTGCAAGTATTGTAAAGTTTTTTGCAAAACTTACTGTTCCCTTGACCAGGGTTAAAGTCAAAAGGATCGATTACATGGTGCAAGCGAAAAAGTGTTGCAGTGCGCGCCCAATGTTTGAAGGGAACTATCACACCATGCACATCCTAGCTCTTCATGCGCGCCAATGCACCTTTTCGAACTGCCATAGAAGCATATTGACACAAATGTCTGGGTTCGTAAGATGTGTTGACTGGAATATTGATTTTGGCTGCAATATCGGTGGAATATAGCCCGCTCTTGAATGCAGCGGGGAAGAACGAGTACAGTTACTTCTTCTTTCCACCTCAAGAGGCTTTACGCTTTTACTAGATTGCAATTGAGATTTGCACACATCTAGCTCTTGTAAACAATAGTTAAAAGCCAAGTCATTTATATTAAAATACAGCAAGAAATACCATCTCCACTACAATTTAGAACTAAGCTGCTACTTGACTTTGCGCTAGGGCAAACTTGTTTCATCAGCAAGGTCAAAGGAGCCAGCACAAGTCGTTGCTCTTGTACTCCCCGACATGCAACACTTACGGTGAAGGCGAGGGCGCAATTGCCAGCCGGGCTCGCTGCTACGCTTTGCCAACTAGCTTTGCTCCCTACACTTTGACTTTGCTCCCTACACTTTAACTTTGCTCAATTGCTAACATTGAATATCTTATGCGCTCGTCTTCCTCCTCTTTCTTCCAGCTTTTTTGACGCTCTGAGTGCTCTTGCTCTGCTGATGAGGGCCCTCCCAGCACCCCAAAAAAAAATTTGTGGGAGAGCACGACCGGGCCGGCAGCGTTCGACTTCATCCAGGCCGCTTACAACATAGCAGATATTTTCACTGACTTGCGCTTGCAGCTGGAGGGCCCCTGCTAGCTCTTGGGGCGCTCATAGAGGATACATGCGCGTCCAGGTGCCAGCTGTCAGCAGCTGACACGTGCACTAGTTTTGCAGGGACGTTCTTGCCACACCAAGGGACCTCAGTGGAGCGCCACCTCGTGCCCATGCTACAGGTCCAAAGAGGGACAGTCAGAATGTCATGGGGGAGGGATAGGCGGAGGGAGGCAGAGAGGACGGGCAGGGGGTAAGAAGGGAGTGAAGAAAGAAAAGCGGGGAAAGAATGGAAGCTCTGGATGTGGCGGGCACCAGAAGAGCCAGTGAAGGCAATGAGAGAGACAGAACAACATTTGTCAGGTGAATGGTTTTCCTCGGAGCTGTGTCTGTGCTGGCTGCTCATATTTGTGACGTGAGAATTCTCCACGGGTGGGAATCAGGGTGTTTTTGGGGAGGTGGGGGGCGAAGGGGGGAGCGGGGGTT
>WELA01001939.1:121506-153123 GCA_009602735.1 Mesotaenium endlicherianum
GGGATGCTTTCTCCAGAGGCCCTGGCAGGCGCAGAGGTGTGCCGGTGGAATGGAAGGGCGGCAGAGTTGTGGCCAGCTGGCCACTGTGAAGGCTCGTGGATGCTGAGCGAGTTTGGGGTTTCCAGTGAAGGGAGGAGCCAGGAGAGAGGGCAGAGGACAGAGGGCAGAGGCGGCCGCTGTAGCCTGCTGCTGCTGCTGCCACCTGCCGCGCCCTGGGCAGAGCTCGCCTCTTGGGGTGCAGGACTTCTGAGCAGGTTAGGGCCCTGGGCTTCCATTGACAAGGGGGGGGTGGGGGGCAGGTGGAGACAGGACAGAAGCGGCAGCTGCTGTCGCTGCTGCTGCTGCTGCTGCTGCCTCCTGTGGCCAGAGTAGAGCCATTTGGGCCGCAGGAGTTCTGGAGTGTGCGCAGAAGGTGTTGCGGCGGAACCTGGGGCACCTAGGTCGGCTGCTGCCGGTGCCGGTGGTGGCGTTGGCGCCGACACCGGGGCCTGCGGTACGAGTCTGATTAGCAGGTGCTCTGGCTGGCGCTGTTGCCACCTGCATAGGTCTCCCAGAGCTGGTCATGCTGAGAGCGCAGCTTCCAAAGACGAGATGAGTGTATATATATGACCAGCTCTGGGAGACCTATGCAGGTGGCAACAGCGCCAGCCAGAGCACCTGCTAATCAGACTCGTACCGCAGGCCCCGGTGTCGGCGCCAACGCCACCACCGGCACCGGCAGCAGCCGACCTAGGTGCCCCAGGTTCCGCCGCAACACCTTCTGCGCACACTCCAGAACTCCTGCGGCCCAAATGGCTCTACTCTGGCCACAGGAGGCAGCAGCAGCAGCAGCAGCAGCGACAGCAGCTGCCGCTTCTGTCCTCTCTCCACCTGCCCCCCACCCCCCCCTTGTCAATGGAAGCCCAGGGCCCTAACCTGCTCAGAAGTCCTGCACCCCAAGAGGCGAGCTCTGCCCAGGGCGCGGCAGGTGGCAGCAGCAGCAGCAGGCTACAGCGGCCGCCTCTGCCCTCTGTCCTCTGCCCTCTCTCCTGGCTCCTCCCTTCACTGGAAACCCCAAACTCGCTCAGCATCCACGAGCCTTCACAGTGGCCAGCTGGCCACAACTCTGCCGCCCTTCCATTCCACCGGCACACCTCTGCGCCTGCCAGGGCCTCTGGAGAAAGCATCCCCTAAGCCTTGCCTGTTCGACCAAATTCCAGGTTCTCCTCTTCTTAGGGCTCTGGCCGGATGCACCCCGCCACGTGTCTGACCACCTGATCCAGCCACCCCTCTAGCACGTTCCTGCGCCTACTAAAGCCTCACCTTTCCAAGGGGCGAGCATCATCTCCTTGCCCGCATGACTTCCCGTTCCAGCTGAAGCCCGGAGCTGCAGCGTCCGTCCAGCTGTGGTCCATCCACTCACTCCTCCAGCACAGCAGCTTCGTGTTGGCTTGGGGCCCTCTCTGCAGAGCGGGCACCCTACCACCTTCCAGCATTCAGGGCCTGGCGTCGAGAAGTTTCTGCTAAGGCTACATTCACTCCGTACACGCACTGGCGCGCCCTCCCCCTGTCCTCAGCCCTCAGACCCAAGGCCCGTGGAGTAAGCTTCCCCCTTAAGAGAGTGCCTGGGGCCAGGGCTGCATGACTCATGAGGAACGTAGAGCAGGGGCGCGCCCGTTGCCCGAGGGAGAGGGAGATGGTGCCACTTGGCAGTCAGCCAGCGAGCTAAGACAACGCATGCAGAGGAGATGCCCACGCGGAGGTAGCATGAGTGTGGGGAGCGGGTTTCAGGCACAGGCTCGGACCCCGGGATTTGAGGCTCGGGACTCGGGGCTTGGCTCGGAGTTTGGGTCGGAGTGTGCGGGTGTGCGCTACGTCGCGCTCCACAACAACTTGCAAGAATCAATTTTCAAAAGCGGGGGAGTCCCCCTCAGAGCTCGCATGGGCCTGTAACACGTGTCAGGGTTTAGGGTGTGGGGTTCAAGGCGCCTGCCTCAGTGCTGGAGATGGCAAGCTCTAATGGCAAGCCCTGAGGGGCGTCATGGGTTGCAGGCAACCCGCAGCCAGGGGGGGGTGGGAAGTGTTGGGAAGGCGACAGAGCAAGCCAGGGTGCAGAGATAGGGCTTGAGGTCCAGGGTTTGGAGTTTAAGGTCTCGAGATTGGGGTTGAGAGTTAGGGTGTAAGGGGCCTACCTCTGGGCAAGAGATGGAGAGCTCCCAGAGGCCCCGTCACGGAACGCACGGAGTCCTCTATTAGGGGAGGCAGGTCCCAGCACTCACAAACCCTCAGGCCAACGAGCGAGGGGAGCGCGGGCAGCCAGGGGCGCAGGGGCGCCGCCAGGGTCTCCAGCCTGAGGCAGAGCACCCGCAGGCCTGCCAACTGCCAAGCATGGGGTGGACGGAGAAGCAGCGGGCCTTGTACGTTTCCCACAAGAGCTCAAGCGTGCAGCAGTCGAGCGGCAGCCGCCTCAAACGTTGCCTGCAAGTTGGAGTCGAGGCGAGTTGGAGTCAAGAGCCCCCAGAGTGTCGAGATAGCGGTGGAATTTGAGAGAGGCATTCTGTACTTGGCATACTTGCATCACTCAACTTTGGCGAGTGCATTTCTTTTTTTGAGAAAAGTTTTGCTACAGCACGGAATGGTGGCGGCTATCACAGCGCCGCCGAGCAGCCATCTGGCGCACCCCATTCATATCGGTATTTACGTCAATCCAGCTAGCCCACGCAGAATACACATCCATTGCTTGAGCAATTTGAATTACACGTGGGGTAAAAACCGGCTATAACCTTCATTTCTTGCTCACAGTATGTATTCAAACTTCAACGAGCACCCTCAAGCACTTAGCAAACCTGGCACACACAATGCCAAGAACAATGCAGACACACAATGCTAAGAGTATGCATACAGACAGGTGGCAGGTGGCAGACTTCATACATGGGGTACCCATCTCAGAGCTTTTCTTTTTTTCTCAACAGCCCAGACCTGAGAGACCACCGCGTAAATTATGCAGGCTGTGTTTCAGCCCCTGGAGGCGTCACAGGGCTAGGGAAGATGATGGCCAAGCATTTCTCTTCTCGATACCTGAAGACTACATGAAAAGTCGGTCAGGAACGCATTTGTCATCCTTCGGAAAGCTCCGCTATTAGTGGGCTGCGAAGCTTCAGTTTGAGCTCTTCACAAGATTGAAAATATTGAACGCACTGAAAGTAAGCTACTGGGACGAGGTCCCTTTCCCCCACACAATGAGTAGGTGGAAGAACATGCCGGCCAAAACCTTCGGAACTCCCCCCGCAGCAGCAGGAGGACAGGGTACTTTCCTCACAGATGCTGCTCACATGTGACAGATGATTGCAGCCGAGGAGGCAGCAGCATTCAAGGCACCCCACCGTGATGCACTTGGCATGAGATTATGCTGCCAGCTGGCCCAGCACCCCTCCCCTTGCTGCCGCATCATGCACCTGCCATTCAACTCCTGCTAACACTCCAGGACTCCAACTTGACCTCCTCCAAGTAACCTGAGATCTGTGACAGGCTTGCAACTGCCAGCTCGCTGTGGCTAGTGCCACCAACATTAAAGCAGCAAGCACTAAGGAACAGTTATACAGTGGTCGAACAGCTGGAGCAGCCTCCTGAGCCCTTCGTGGGCAACACTAAGCAGCTTGACTTCTTTTCCCACATCCCCCGCCCTTCTCCAGCCTCTGCAGCTCTCGCTTCTCGCCAAGGGGGCCCCCATCCCCCCGGCATCTTCCCCGCCCTCTCCCGCCGCACTCCTCGGGGCAGCCCACTTGCACAGGGGGCTCCACTATACTACTGCCTGCCCTCCTTCCTGAACTTTGAAGCAGCCGAAAGGGCGAGCATTACAAGGTGAAGGAAGGAGGAGGCCTCTGGGCGGGCCGCCGGGTGTCCTTGAACAGCTGTCTGGCATCGCCAGCTGGCAGCCTGCGGCAAGGCCTCCCCTCGGCGGCAGCGGCCGCATACTTTGCATGGCTGTCGTACCAGGAGCTGCCGCGGAAGCCAATTCCGTTACACGTGCAGCGCAGCAAGACCACCACGTGGCGCTCCAGGGTGTGCAGGCCGCCGAGGAGGGGGAGCAGCTGGCAGGTGCGCAGCTCGAGCGTTTGCAGCACGTGCGCGAGCGGCGCCGCGCCGACGTGCCACATGGGCTGTTGTGGCTCTTCATTTGGAACATCTGGAACATCTCCAACTGCGGTGCAGTCCAGATCCACGGACAGAGAGGTCAGCTGAGAGAGGAACTCCAGGCGGGGCCACGCCATGCCCTTCGAGAGGAACACGTCCAGCTTGCGGAGGTTGGGTGTGAACGCAAAGTAGTCGGGCTGGACCGCTGCTGTGTCGGACAGAGTGAGGTCCTCCAGGAGGAGCAGGGGGAGCCCGGTCCACTTGGGGACAACGTCGACGCTGATGTCCAGCTTGCGGAGAGTGGGGCTGGGGCCCAGGCGCAGCGTGCCTTGTGAAGTTGCCAGCCCGGTAGACCTCGAGTAGGCACTGCTGTGAAGCTGCAGCGCCGTCAGCCGGGTCATACGGGAGACCAGGTCCATCTCCCGCGCGCCCACCTGAATTTGAGGGCTCGGCGGCGCGGGGGGGGGGGGGGNGGGGGGGGGGGGGGGGGGGGGGGGGGGGGGGGGGGGGGGGGGGGGGGGGGGGGGGGGGGGGGGGGGGGGGGGGGGGGGGGGGGGGGGGGGGGGGGGGGGGGGGGGGGGGGGGGGGGGGGGGGGGGGGGGGGGGGGGGGGGGGGGGGGGGGGGGGGGGGGGGGGGGGGGGGGGGGGGGGGGGGGGGGGGGGGGGGGGGGGGGGGGGGGGGGGGGGGGGGGGGGGGGGGGGGGGGGGGGGGGGGGGGGGGGGGGGGGGGGGGGGGGGGGGGGGGGGGGGGGGGGGGGGGGGGGGGGGGGGGGGGGGGGGGGGGGGGGGGGGGGGGGGGGGGGGGGGGGGGGGGGGGGGGGGGGGGGGGGGGGGGGGGGGGGGGGGGGGGGGGGGGGGGGGGGGGGGGGGGGGGGGGGGGGGGGGGGGCAGCAGAGCCAGAGCAGTGTGCGTCAGTGACGAGAGTGCTTGGGCCCCGAGGCTCATTCAAGAATCAACAGTCAAGGGCCGATGCTCGAGGCTTTAAATCCGGAGTCAGATCGGTCGTTACCAAGCACGGCATCAAAGGGAGACGAGCACAAGAATTCTCGGCCCAATAAGAGCTTGTCGACTACGAGTCAACTCACAAGTCGACTCACAAGTCACTCACGAGCGTTCAGGGGAACGAGGAGGCACGCAACGACAATGAGTCCACATGGGCGGCACTCAAGAGGCCTTGCTGCCAGCTGGCGCTTGGAGACCGATTGGAAGTGCTCGGGGGTGAGGGCCTCTGGCATTTTAGGGTTCTCGGGGCACCTACCTCGTAGCACTGGATGGAGAGCTCCCTCAGGCCCGTGACGAGGCGCACGGAGTGCTCAACCTGGGGAGGCAAGTCACGGGGGAGAGAAATCCTCAAGCCAACAAAGGCGGGGAGCTCCGCCAGCCACGGGGGTAGGGGCATCTTGAGAGTGTGCAGTCTGAGGCAGAGCTCCTCCAGGCTTGCCAGCCGTGCGAGCGACGTGCTGACGGGGAAGTGGGGGGTGTCGAGTCTCTTCGAGAAGATGCTGAGGTCGAGGTAGTTGAGCGTCAGCCTCTTCAGGCGCGCCTGCGGGGCGAAGTCCATGTCCTCCAGGATCTCGCAGTAGAATTTGAAGCTTTCAAGCATGTCCCCCACGTCATCATCGTAGGAATCGTCGCTCCCGACGTACCGGAACGCCACATACATCTCCTGGAAGTTTGTCTTGAGGTAGAGAAACAGGGACAGCTGGTCGAGGGCCGCGTGATCTTTACTCAGCGTCAGTGTTATGTGAAGGGACGTGAGAAGAGGAAACCCAGTGGCCACCAGCCCTCTGAGGAAGCGTCGCGTGACCTTGTTCCCGGATGCTCCATATACCGAGACATGTGTCACGCTCCGAAGGCTGTGCAGCTCCCGGAGCGCCCTGTTGGCACTGCCCTCCTCCTCCAAGCTGCGGGAAACGCGCTTGATTTGCGAGAGCAGCACATCGCGCCACCTGGTACACACGCTGCTCAAGCTCCTGACCCTACGCTTGCAAACTTGCTCTTTGCGACCTCCGGGGTCATGAAGGAGGAACACTGACATAGGGTCTCCATCTACACGACTATATAAGGTATTGTAGACGCACACCCGCAGCAAGATGCGCTTAAGAATGTCGTCCGGCAAGTCTGAAATGCTCGCCATGGCTTGTGCAACTCCAGAGGTTTTCTGCCACAAGACATTGCCGAAAGAGTAGAACGTCTTTCAGGCTAAAGAAAGCAAAAAAAACTGGTAGAATTTGAGAAGGCTGATTGACTTGGAGCCGAAGGATTTTCAGCAAGGGAAAAAACGGTGAGGTTATAATGGTAAGCTGGCGAGAGCAGAAGGTCCTCGAGTGTTCATCGCTACTGATCCTAACCAGCAACGACTAGCGAGCATACCGTCAACCCACAAAGCATCCGAGAGCAAGAAAAATTTACCTTGCGTGACATGTTCCTATAGTCCAGCTCAGTCAGAGCCTCCGTTACAGAGGAACCAGGTGACTCCATGATGCACAAGAGTTGCACAAGAGGGAAATTTGTCATTTTTTCACAATCGTGATCGACTTGTGTTTGGAACCACGTTTTCGGTCCGAGCTAGTGTTATTAGCTCTAGGAGTCACATCCATCGTTCACCTCATCTTGTATAAATAATGGCGTGAAGCTCGGGGAAGTCGCACATACCGCACCCTGCATGCAAGACCAGACAAGTTCTGCACTTCCGAACTGCACTTTCTGTTGTGGCGTATTCAGATTAGTGTTAATTTAGGTTAATCTAGATTGTCGAGGTTCTCTTTGACTTTATTGACTATGTTGACTACCGGCCACTGATTGGTATATGTGTCGGCTCTGCCACCCTACCTTTTACTTGCGATGTCACTCCATGGGACTTGGATGGACTCGATAAGACTCAATTACCCTATGGTAATAATTAACTGTTTTTGGAAAAGCTAAGCGGATCGAGAGTTAAGAAGCACCTGTCATGAATTATAAGCGTACCACGGCCATTGTTATATATCGATTACGAGCAAACTGCATGACGGAATCACGTAAGCTGGCCAAGCATATGTTCACTTTCCAGGGCTCTCACTCCACGCTCTGAATAACTCTATATAGCAATCATCAATCCAGGAAAGTCCTGTCCTGCTGGCCACGGACCTCCTACAAACTCCTGTGGCTACTCGCTCATAGGCACCTAATTACAATATTCATATGGAATCCAACCGCAGTCCTCCCGCTCAGAGCAACGCTGGTCTCTGAATGCAGGAGGCAGCGGCACCAACATGCACCAGCAACAACCTCAATCTGCCCCCTTTCCCTCGGAACTCCAGCATCTCACTAGCTTAGTGAACTAAATTATAAGCTGCAGCTTTACCATACCATCCAGCACAGCTACGTCTGCATGGATTTCTGAGGCGAGCATTCCCTGTCTGCACGCCTTACCAGGCAGACCTTAATAAGACCCTGGGTTGTTTTCACGCTGATGCCCGGGCCTTAACCTGTACTGCCAAAGGCTCGCCAGCTTGAGCATGGTCTGGCTGTGGTTGAGGACGGTAGACCGTGAAGACTCTCTAAGAAAGAAGGGGATGGCGCCACCTGGAAGGCATGCAAGGTTGGCGCTGGTGGGTAACACACACTCATGCAGAGGGAGCTAGCTGCTGCTGACCTAGCGGTGGTGATGCTGCCCACCTCGCCTTAGAGGAGGCAAGGAAAGTATCAACAGGACAATGGGAGCAGAGTCGACCACCTGGCAGCCTATACTGTGTGCATGGATCCCGACACCGTCTTCATTCTCATCAGTGCAGGTGCGTTTTGTTGTCCATAAACCCTGATCTGCTCAAACCCCTATCCCCTGAGAGCTGCCCTGATGTGTATGCATCCACCCCATGTCCATTCCAGGGGCCAGCGCTGCTCAACTCTTCCGCATTTCAAACCCGAAACCTTCAGAGGTAACTAAATTTTTGAGACAGCACGGGAGACAGGCAGTCCAGGAGGAGGAGAAACTTCTACTCCTGAAAACCCAAATCTCCCCTCAGCCCCTCGCCCTAAACTCGTATCTCGGCCTAAACCCTCCAATTTCCAACTTTCAAGCCTCGACCGTGGACGCACTCGTGCTCCTAGCATCATCACCCGGTGGGGCGGGGCTCGACAAGATGCAGCTTAGGGGGAGTGGGGGGTACCACGCCCTCTCCTCTTTGGCCTCTCTGTTTGTTGCAATGCTGCACCTTGAGCCTGACTCCACTCTCTGAGATGGATGTTCTCAATATTCTTTGCCAGCCCTTGCTCACCCTTCTTACGTCTCATTCTCCTCACACCACTCCTCCTCCCCCTCCTCCTCCCCCTGGGCTTCCCCCCCCCCTTCCTCCTGCCCCCTCCCGCTTTCTCTCTGGCCCCCGCACCAGAGAAAACACCTGAGACCAGAAAATGCAAACCCCGACGAAGACAAACCTATGAGGGAAACCCTTAAGGCTCAAACCCTTTCAGCCTAGAGCTTGGAGGCTTGACTGAGCCTGTTTGTGTGGGGGGGTGTACGCGCATGCAGGTCCGCGTGAGGCTGTGACTTTGTGAGCAGGAACGCCTAGTGCAGGGCAAGGGGACACGAGCGGAGCGAAGCGATGGCTGCACATTCTGCAGCATGCTCGCTGTCGCAACACCTGGCTGCCCGGTTTGCCCTCCACCTGGCACCCCTTCCCCTCTCCCCTGCAGCCAAGGAGCTGAGTGAGTGCGTGAGTGAGTGGGTGAGCCCACGTATGGCATACACAGGAGGGATGATTGACTTCCTCCTTCCGTGAAGCTCGTTGTGCTCCGCTGTGATGGTTACGGCAAAAGGAGGCCGGGGGGGGCTGGGGAGAGGAGGAAAGAAGGGGGGAGGGTGGGGGNAGGTGGCGAGCAGCTGCAGCTTGGCCGTGTGCCGAGGGAGGGCCCCGCAGGCGGATGGGGGTGCAAGCGCTTGTATGTGCTTGTGCTCGTGCGCGTGCGGGTGCGCATGCCAGCAAGTGCGCTCAAAACGGAATGTGCGCCCAGAGCCCTTCGGGCTGGTTCTCCACATTCTTGCGTGCGCGTGCGTGTGCATGCTTGCGCGCGTGTGTGCATGCTCGTGCTTGTGCGTTCAGGTACTCATGTGCGTGTGTGTGTCCGCGTGTCTGCGTGCGTGCGCATGTGCGCGTGTGCGTTTTGTGAGACGAATTGTGCTGGGCTTGTGGAATGTGTGCATGCGTGCAGGTGCACGCGCCTGTGCGCGTGCCCACGTGCGCGTGCACGCATGAACAGGCGGCAAATGAGGGCTTAGGCTCAAGGGCACGATCTGTACTTCCTGTCGTAGACCACTTTTGGAGCACGCTACTTGGTGCATGTTTGTAGGGAGCACGTATAGAAGGAAAATGTAACGCTGAGGATGAATTTTTTTGCGATTTGAGAGATTGCGCGCGTTATGCGTTTGAGTTTCAAAAAGGCACCCGGCTTGTACGAAGTTGCAAATATACTTTTTGAGTCACTTCTATGTAGCAGTTGGCATGTTTGCTCTTTGAGAAATGTAGGTGCTGTTGCCTTCGGGTATGATGATGTCATGCCACAAAATTGGAGGCCGAAGAGCACCAAAGCAGGTATTTCTTAGTTGTTGGGGTGGTGTCTCAATTCACTTGCATCCCCAGAAGTCCTACTGAATCGACTTAATAATCTATGGATCACCTCAAGCGCATGTGCTCGAACTCCTGCAAGTTACTGCTCCATTTGCAGCACTGAGGAGCCAGGTACATGACGCCTTTTTCAACATTGTCTTAAATTCAGCAAGCAAGCGCACGCAAGTCACACATCCTTCCATTTTTCAAACGATGTGAGAGAGAGGTGTTATTGCCCTAGCTCCCCTCATACGCGCGCGCACACACAAATAAAATCACCCATAGAAGCGCACACACACCTATACCCCGCGTTTATTTGCACCTTGCACAAAGCTTATATTTTAGCAGGCACATGCAATACCAACAGAAAATGACTGCATTGAAAGCGTACATGACATAGATGTAGGCTTGTTTACGTTCAGCCAAACCACATGTATTGTGCAGGCTGGCACTCAGTCCAGGTCAACTGGCTGTCCAAAGTAACTCTACATTCTTTACCTGGAAAGTAAAAACAATATTGGTCTGGAGTGTAGCACCCTCAGTCAAAAACTCAGGATCACCTCTAAATCTATGATACACAGAGCTCGAGTGCAAGCTGAAATTATAGTACACCAAGATTGGACCCAAGTCTGCCATATACAAGTATGCCAGAGAAACCCAGAGCCGAGTATGCCAGAGAAAACCACAGCCGAGAGTAATATTGACGTCGATCTCCCATCATAGCACATCAAGTACACGGCTTGGCGTACTTCTCAGAATCTTTCATAGCAACAGCTGAATCCGCGACACCATAGGTTCCTTGCCATGCATTTGAAGACAAAGCCAGCCCAGCGCCCCTCAATATTGAAGTAATTCACCTGCCACTCAATCTCGGCCAACTGCAAGATCACATTCTCCAAGCAAGGTCTCGACTCTTAACAGCCTTACAGCAGCCAGCTAAGGTGGGCTCCTTGAGGCGAGGGAGGTGCAAATTGAGCACGGCTCAAATGCAAGAGAGCTTGAGGAGTTGCGCCTGGAGTCCTTGAACAGCTGCGTGGCATTGCCAGGTGGCAGCCTGAGGCAGGGGCACCCGTGGGCAACAGCGGCGGCGTACTCCCCATGGCTGTCGTACCAGCGGGGCTCGAAGGAGCCCCTGCATGTGCACCTCAAAGATACCGCCACGTGGCGCTCCAGGGTGAGCAGGCCGCCGACAAGGGTAAGCAGCTGGCAAGAGCGCAGTACGAGCTTCTGGAGCGTCCAAGTGTTCGCTTCACAGATGTGCCAAATGTGCTCACTTTTATGAATAAATGCGGCTTCGACCACGGACAATGAAAGGGAGGTTAGCTGAGTGAGATACTCAAGATGGGGCCATTTCATGTCGTGAGAGATATTCATTTCCAAGTTGCGGAGGCTGGGTGTGAATGCAAAACAGTCGGGCTCGGTTCTCTTCATAACATCCATAGTGAGGTCCTCCAGGAGGGGCAATAGCCTTGCAAATTTGCGAGTGGCCATAAGGGAAATTTTCAACTTCTGGAGAGTAGAGCTTAGCAATAGGGGGCTCCTCAAATACCCGGACCCAAAGAGGCCCCCAGAAATCCAGCGAATCTCTAGAGCCGTCAGATGGCTCATTCTGGAGAGCAAGTCCACCACCGGATCGCGCATCTGGAAGAGGAGCAGTATAGCCGGAGCAAAAATTGACCATCAGGAGCGGGTTCAAGGTCAAGGTCCAATCCAGACTCCAGAGCACACGGGCAAGCATTTACAAAGAGCACAAAGGCATACAACAAGGGACAAAAGGCATGATGGGGCAATAAGTCTTGAAAAATCTCTCAAGGTGCTTACCGCAACAGAATGGATCGTGAGATCCCTCAAGCCCGTCATGGAGCTCACGGAGTCCACAACCTGGGGAAGGTGATCAGGATTAAGCCGGATTTTCAAGCCTGCAAAAGCGGGGAGCGTGGCCAGCCACAGAGGCAGAGGAACCCTGGAATCATTTGCCCTGATGTGGAGCTCCTGAAGGCTTGCCAGCTGGCCAAGTGTGGGGCTGATGGAGAGGCATCGACCTCCAACAATTCTTCTACAGAGCATGAAAGTGTGGAAGTCGAATGTCAGCTTCTTCAGACATATCTGTTTGGTGAAGTCCATCTTCTTCAGGCCCTCCAAATAGTGCAAGTACTCTAAGTTGGGGAAGTAGCTGCGAGAGTTTTCATGAAAACCGTCAAAGCCCAAATAGAGCTCCCGAATGTCTGTGTTGATGGAAAGAAACTCCGGCAGGTAGTCCAGGACCTCGGAAGCGCCACTCAGAGTCAAATGAATTGACACGAGAAGAGGAAACCCCGTGGCCAGCCCTCTCATTAATGGCGTCATGCACCATGGTATATAAGATTGATGCACGGCAGATTGATGCACGGAAATGTGAGTCACATTTCTCCAAGAGCGCAGCTGGTGGAGCGCCAGATCAACACCAGCCAAATTTTCCAAGGTAGCACGCTTGCACTTGGACACCATTACAGCACGCCACCTGGTGCACACGCCGCTCAAGCTTCTGACTTGGGCCTGGTTGATACGCTCTTCACGGCTTTCAGTATCACAATAGATGCACGCCGATAGCAAAATTGGCTCCAGTATTCCGTCTGGCAAATCTGATATGCTGACCACTGATTGTGTAACTGATTGCGTAACTGCTTGCGCCATTTTAAGTGCTCCTGGTTGTCAAAGTATCAATGGAAAAAACAGTGTCAAGAAAATGTAAAAAAGCTAAGAGTGCAAGCCATGTTTATTGTGGAACTAAATTACTCATTACGTAAATTATTCAATGGACCACAAAGATGAAGTACAATCATCAGCACATATGACAAAGAAGATGGTCCACTCTTGTTCCCTGCTGAAGTTTTTTAAGAAGGCTAAATGTATAAGCTACAGGCCTCAAACTATCATCCTTTGTGACTGTAGTGATTTGAGTTATTATATATTAGTTCGCATATATTTTAATGTTTTCAAATATATTTGGAGTAGTATTGTGTGGAGTCAAGTGTGAATAGGTACTCTAGTAACTTGGTTCATGTCCTTTGAACCTTCCAAGGCATTTTCGAAGTTAGAGGAAAGACCTAGAAGAACTCCATGTGGCAAAAGTCAGATGTGCCATTTTTAGGTCAAAAGGACATGTGTACATTATTCTAGAAAGAGGTGGCAAGTTTTGGGATGTGTTGGGTGCCAACACATCAACATACACCTTCCTAGAAATTACTTATGTAGCAAGTATATAAACAAGAGCTAGAACATAGAAAGACATTCCAGAATCACTCTTGTACTTGCCAAAATCCAGAAATATATTAACTTTCAAGAAGCCATCTCTCTTTCAAGAAGCTACCACTTGTGTTCAAAGATCCTTGTCTTGAATAGATAAAGTATTCTGTTTTACTAAGTACTTTATCTATCTGTTTCACTACAGTGGTATCGGAGCTAGGCACTTTGGTAGCACAAGAAGATGGCCGATCCTCAAGACCAACAGCAAGCTTTCGAAGGAAGCCCTTCCTCTCCAAGACACCCTCCTCCAGCGCCGATGGGAGAGCCCACTCAAGAAAATCTGCAACAACAAGAAGCACCACAAGGAGGAGCACACCCTCCTCCAGCGTCGATGGGAGAGCCTACTCAAGGAAATCTGCAACAACAAGAAGCACCACAAGGAGGAGCACCGTCAAATCCCGTGGCAGCCGCTATAGCAAAGTTGACCCCACCACAAGGAGTTCCCGCAAATGAGTGGGCAGCCTTCCTAATGACCGTCCACAACCAAGTGGGCTTGGCCACCTATGAAGCAACCGTGCAAGCGTCAAGAGAAGCTATGGCTGCCATGGTTGCCCCTATTGCGAGCAATGCTCAAAATCCAGCCCCGGCTCAAGCGCCTCCACAAGAGCCAACGAGAGCAAGGAAACTCATCAAGCCCGGCAAACCCGACACTTTCAACCCCGGGAAAGGTGCCAACCTGAATTTATGGCTCTACCAAGTGGAGACGTACCTCGCGTTCCTTGAAGTACCCGAGGAGGACTACGTTCCCTTTGCCGTTACCTTACTTAGAGGAGCAGCAACATCATGGTGGCGTAACTATCAAGCGGCTATATATCAAGCTATGGCGCACCCCATGCTCGGCCAAGAGCCCCCACCATCATATGCAAGATGGGCAGATTTTCGTGAGGCCCTCAAGAAGCAATTCATGCCCATCAATGCGGAGAAGATTGCCCGAGGAAAGCTCCACCATCTCAAGCAAACGACGTCCGTTCAAGAGTATACATCCAGATTTCACGCCCTCACTCTTGAGATCCCCAACATGTCTCTCGAGGAGAAGATTGACCGTTACATCTTTGGCCTCAAACCCAAGGTGGCAAAGGAAGTGGAGTTACGCGACTTGACGGACTTCTCAAAGATCATTGAAGTGGCCCAAAAGGTGGATACCTTGGATTTCAAGCACTCCGTGCCTTCATCTTCACGGGTACCGACGACGCGGGTGTACGCAGCCCCTTCCACATCCGAATCTGGACCCACACCCATGGAAATCGGAGTTATTAAAAGGGACCCCGCGGCTGCCCGGAAGAGTGGAAGACCCTCCAATGACACTTATGATGCAAGAAACCAGCAAGGAGTGAAAGCAAGACTCTCCCCGGCTGAAAAAGAAGCTCTCATGACGGCTGGACTATGCTTCTATTGCAAGGAAAAGGGCCATCGTGCACTTTCATGCCCCAAAAAGTTGTCAAAAAACGGACAGCGCCGGTAGGCCAGGAGCCTACCACCCCAAGACCCACTTCACGAGAAGGCAACACGCCAAGTGAGGTGGAGACCCCCGTTGAAGACGACGTTCCAGCCCCAATGAGTTTGAGAGGTTACCTTGGAGGAGAGAAGGTCCACATCTTGGTGGATAGCGGAGCTCAAGGCAACTTCATTGCTGCAGATTTTGCCACCAAGCACGGTATTACTATGCGAACTCTTGACCACGACGAGGAGATTATGATGCCCGATGGATTCTCCTATACTACCCCTTCCAAGAAGACGTACCCCTTGGCACTCTCTATCAAGTCCTTCAAGGATAGAGTAGTGTTCTCCCCCATGCAATTGGGCAAGTACGACGTCATCCTAGGGACGCCTTGGTTGACCAAGCACAACCCCCAAGTTGATTGGAGGACCGGTACTATCAAGATCAAGAATGACATCACTTCAAGAATCTGTATTTTGCGCGCAATCCAGAATATCCAGACCCAAGACATCCAGAAGCCGGCACACGAGATACTATTGTCCGCCCTCCAACTCAAGAGACTTGTGAGGAAGGGACACGAGCTTCTTTTGGCCTTGATCACGCCAAAAGACATCAAGAAAGACATCGAGAGTCAAGAAGGCAGCCCCGTTCCCAAGGAGATACAAGAAGTCTTTGAGGACTACAAAGAAGTGTTCTCCCCGGAATTGCCCAAGGGCCTACCCCCCAAAAGATTCGTAGACCACAAGATAGAGTTGGAGCCCGGAAGCAAGCCCATCTCTCGGCCTACGTTCAAAATGTCATACACGGAGCTAGACGAAGTCAAGAAGCAAATCAAGGAGCTACTGGAGCATGGCTTCATTCGACCTAGCAAGTCGCCATTTGGAGCCCCGGTGCTATTTGTCAAGAAGAAAGATGGTACCTTGAGGATGTGTGTGGACTATCGCGCCCTCAACAAGATCACCATCAAGAATCGATACCCGCTGCCGCGCATGGATGAGCTCATGGACCGGCTGGTTGGAGCCAAGTACTTCACGAAGATTGACTTACGGAGCGGCTACCACCAGATTCGCATCGCAGAACCGGACATAGAGAAGACGGCATTCAGGACAAGATATGGACATTTTGAGTTCATGGTCCTGCCATTTGGACTCACCAACGCGCCAGCAACTTTCATGACTATGATGAACACCATATTTCAGCCCATGTTGGACAGATTTGTGGTGGTATTCATCGATGACATCCTTATCTACAGCAAGACCCTTGAAGAGCATGCGAGACACTTGAAAGAAGTCCTTGAAGTATTGAAGCAAAACAAGCTGTTTGCGAAGGAGTCAAAATGCGAGTTTGCCAAACAAGAAGTGGAGTTCCTAGGTCTCCACGTGACTGCTGATGGCATCAAGATAGACCCCAAGAAGACCACGGTGGTGGAGGAATGGCCAACCCCCACGACCAAGAAAGAACTCCAGTCATTCTTGGGATTTGCCAATTGGTACAGAAAATTCATCCAAGGCTTCTCGCACATAGCAGCCCCCCTGACAGATCTACTCAAGAAGGACAGGCTATATACATGGACCGAGAAAGAGGAAGAGGCATTTCAAGAGTTAAAGCGAAGATTGACCACATCCCCGGTGCTCACACTCCCAAGTCCAAACCCAGATTGGCCCTTCCACGTCATCACCGATGCATCTTCCTATGCAATAGGAGCAATCCTGCTTCAAGACCAAGGCAAGGGACTGCAGCCCATCGCCTACGAGTCAAGGAAGCTAAATCCAGCCGAGCAAAATTATACAACCACGGAGCGAGAGGCATTGGCGATTGTACATGCCTTGAAGGTTTGGCGCTGCTACGTTGAAGGACGCAAAGTACTGGTCACCACGGACCACGAGGCGTTAAAGCACCTCCAAACGCAGCCGTATCTCTCAAGGAGACAAGCAAGATGGAGCGGATACTTGCAACAATACAACATCACGATTCAGTACCAGCCCGGCAAGACAAACCCGGCTGACCCCCTCTCAAGACTGCAATTAAATGCAGTGATGGTATCCCTGAAGACAGATCTGGAAGCTCGATTTTCAGCCGCCTATGAAAGAGACCCTTACTACAAGAACGGAGAAGCAGCCTTGGACCCATGCAAGAAGCAAGAAGGCAATTATTGGGTGAGGCAAGATACGGGCCAGAGATGTGTTCCTAATGACTTAGACCTCCGGCTCTTGCTTCTACGAGAAGCACACGACAACCCTCTTGGAGGACACTTTGGAATCCTAAGGACCACGGGCGTTCTAGCTAGGACTTATTGTTGGCCAGGCATGTCTAAGCAAGTCAAGGAGTACTGCAGGAGCTGTGACACATGCCAAAGAATCAAGCCATCATCGCAAAAGGCGGGAGGACTCCTCCAACCACTACCAATCCCCGAAAGACAATGGACGGACATCTCAATGGACCTTATCGTGGACTTGCCCGTGACACCTCGAGGCCATAATGCAATACTCACGGTGGTGGACAGACTTACCAAGATGGCTCATTTTATTCCCACGACGACTAAGGCTACAGCACCACAACTTGCAAGACTCATCTTTGACAACATCTTCCGACTCCATGGACTACCATCAAGAATTGTGTCAGATAGAGACCCAAGATTCACAAGCTATTTCTGGAAAAATCTCTTTAAGAACTTGGGTACATCGCTGGATATGTCCACTGCCTACCACCCGCAATCAGATGGGCAAACCGAGCGTATGAATCGTACTCTAAAGACCTCTCTAAAGGCCTACGTGTCTACTCTGGAGCAAGATTGGGACATGTACTTGACCCCCCTGGAGTTTGCCTACAACAACACAACGCAAGCCTCTACCCAAGAGTCCCCATTCTTCCTCAACTATGGCTTCCATCCGACCACGCCACTGAGCTTCACGGCTGGCCATGATGAAGTACCTGCAGCCACAGATTTTATGGAGACATTAGAAGCAGCCCTTACAGCAGCGAAGAAAGCTCTACAACACGCGCAAGATGCTCAAGCAAGAGTGGCGAACAGATCCAGAAGAGAAATTACGTACAGAGTGGGTGACAACGTGTTACTATCATCCAAGAACATTTCCCTGAACAACAGGCCTGCCGGCAGCAAGTTCTCTCCCAAGTATTTGGGACCCTTCAAGATTATCCAGCAAGTCAACCCCGTTGCTTTCAAGCTAGAACTTCCCCAGACTATGCACATCGACCCCGTATTCCACGCTTCCCTCTTCAAGCCATATGTGCAACCCGACAACAAGTTCCCAGGACGTGTGACAACCCCACCAGCCCCAACAATAGTGGATGATCATTTGGAGTACGAAGTGGAAGACATAGTGGCTATGAGAAATTTCAGGAGACAGCAGCAATACTTGATCAAGTGGAAAGGATATCCAGATTCGGAGAATAGTTGGGTGGCGGCGCACTACCTTGACAAAGTTCAGAGAAAGTTGAAGCGCTTCCATGCCGCCAACCCCCATCTTGGACCAGCCCCAAGTCTCTCTACTAGAAGCCCGAAGACTTCAGGGAGGCAGCCTGCCACCATCAAGAAGCAGCAGAAGACCCCTTGGAGGCAGCCTGCAAGAACAAGAAAGAGGAAAAATTGACATTAGACACTCTTCTCTTCTCGCAGTTTCTGGACAGAAAACTAAAACTGCTACTGGTGATAGGTCTCTGCATAATAAATTCTGAAAATTTACCTGGCTGTAGTCCATGAGTAGCCGGTCATTTAGAGTCCAAGTTTGCTCAATTTGGAGCACTGGTGAGAGAGATATGATGCTCTAAGTAGAAGGGGGTCAGGCTGCTGGCATTGTTAGGGCAGAATATGCCTTCTGACATTGTGCCCTCCCCTGAACTTGGAATGCTCTGAAACTCAAGACTCTGGTAGAACATCTTACAGCGCCCAGTTTGAGACTTAGTTTGCAGAATTTGGAGAAGTATAGAAGGACTTATGATTTTCAGAAGTTTCTGCACAGATTTGGAGGAGTGCCTACTCTCTCAGCTCTCAACGACACTCCAGAAATGAGAATGCTCTCAAATTTGGTGACCCGGTAGAGTTCTCCGACGCGGTCCGTCTGGCACTCGAATTTTCAGATTTGGAGCAGTTCTGTGGCCGCTATGAATTTTTGAGTTCGTGGCAGATTCTGGGCCAACTTGTACAATTTTCTTTATCATTAAGGAGTAGGCTAGCCAATAAGGTCACACCACCTACGACCTTGCCTAGTCTACCTTACATGTGTAGCACCTGACTTGGCGCCTTTGACTAGTCCTCTTCACATGTGTGGCATCTGACTTGAAACTGTTGACTAGTTTGCTCCACATGTGTAAGACCTGACTTGACGCGCCGAGACGTCGCTTTTTCTATCGGGGGGGTGATGTAGTGATTTGAGTTATTATATATTAGTTTGCATATATTTTAATGTTTTCAAATATATTTGGAGTAGTATTGTGTGGAGTCAAGTGTGAATAGGTACTCTAGTAACTTGGTTCATGTCCTTTGAACCTTCCAAGGCATTTTCGAAGTTAGAGGAAAGACCTAGAAGAACTCCATGTGGCAAAAGTCAAATGTGCCATTTTTAGGTCAAAAGGACATGTGTACATTATTCTAGAAAGAGGTGGCAAGTTTTGGGATGTGTTGGGTGCCAACACATCAACATACACCTTCCTAGAAATTACTTATGTAGCAAGTATATAAACAAGAGCTAGAACATAGAAAGACATTTGAGAATCACTCTTGTACTTGCCAAAATCCAGAAATATATTAACTTTCAAGAAGCCATCTCTCTTTCAAGAAGCTACCACTTGTGTTCAAAGATCCTTGTCTTGAATAGATAAAGTATTCTGTTTTACTAAGTACTTTATCTATCTGTTTCACTACAGTGACTAATCTTCTCAGTTAGGTTATCAAGCATATATTTTGGAAGAAAAAAAAGTGGGCTCGAACATTCCGCACCATTTCTTGCTCAATTAATACTATATGTGCTACATGCAATTTATCCTCATATACCCAAGCCCAAGTAGTGGATGACATGAAAAATATAGTTTATGGTCAATGAAACGCATGGCTAGCTGGAGGTTGAGATCATATTCTTACCTCCAACTTTCTTGAAGAATCAAGTTTATGTGTTCCCACATTCCTGAACAATCCATCATGCAGTCACACAAACTTAGAACGTGAAAGAAAAAGCTGATCACAATCAATCTATGAAGTTCGAGCCCGGTAATAGAAAGCCCTTATGCTATGCAAATTCTATGTGGTCACCTTCTCCTGACGAGCTTCAGTCGACCAGGAGTTTATGATTCTGCTCATTCTCTTAGGCGTTCAATCGCCATTCACAAAGAAGAAGGCTTGTATCGTCAACGAAAATGGAGAAATCAGCCTGAATTTTTGTTGCTGCATTACCTTATTGGGATGTATACAAGCAGGTCAAGCTTAAGTTATACACACGAAGATATTTTCGAGACTTTATTTCGCGAACAGTTTATGCTAGCTACATAGGCACGAGAGAGTACGTGGGCCGCGAGTCGGATCCCATGCGACACGTAATAAGTGCATAATATATGCCGTTTGTCACTGGTTCCAGGATTCCTACATTAGGTTTTTACTCAAGTTGCGAGTAATCAACAAACACATATGTTGCGCCGGTTGTGGTCTTCAGGTAGACTTATACAATGCCTTTTTCAAACTTCACGTTTTCTTCACGTCATATATAGACAACGTCAGTATCCGATGCACATACAGTATCCGATGCATGAAGTGAAATATATGTTGGTAACATGCAGAACGTGATCACGTCTTCTTGCATTTAGGCAATCATGGGCAAATGACAACGACAGTATCCGATGCACATGCAGTATCCGATGGATGAAGTGAAATATATGTTGGTAACATGCATAACGTGATCATGTCTTCTTGCAATTAGGCTGTCATGGGAACCACACATTGAGCATGCATGCAAAGTACTTATGCAAATTCTAATGCAAATGCGAATGCAAATGCAACTGATATCTAACTCGATCATCAACAGAGCTTACGGACTTGCATGTAGGGGGACATATACATGGTATAATACAAACATCCATTGTGGGCGCATAAGCCTTGCTGCTGCTGACCAAGCTGCAGGGCGGCCTCACCACCTGGAGAAGGGAAG
The DNA here is from genome assembly GCA_009602735.1 of Mesotaenium endlicherianum. Taxonomy (NCBI): domain Eukaryota; kingdom Viridiplantae; phylum Streptophyta; class Zygnematophyceae; order Zygnematales; family Mesotaeniaceae; genus Mesotaenium; species Mesotaenium endlicherianum. The sequence goes on from WELA01001939.1 coordinate 142,086, forward strand.
AGATTATAGGGGGGGGAAAGGCCTAATAGGTATTGGCCACCTCGCAGCCTACAGTATAATTCACGACATATTGTCTCATCATCAATCCAGGTGCAGCTCGTGTTCCTCAACGTTGGAATATGGTCCATAGACCGACACTCCTAATTCTACCTTGTCGTGACTAGGCGAGTGGGTGTCGCGTCGATACGTGACGCACGCCAGGGTGTCGATAGCCTTGCTTGGTTTATCGTTAGCTAGTTCGGTTCGTAAGTTAGTCATTTGTTGGTAGTCGTTCGGGTAAGTTAGTAATTATGAGTTGTCACTTTCACACGACAACGAAGATGTCGTGAACGTTTGTGAACGTTCACGAACGATCGTGAACGTTTGTTAGGGGTGGCGGGGTGGCAAGGTGGCGGGGTGGCGCATAGAGTTCACAGAGTATAGTGAGCTATATAAGACTAGAAAATGTAACCCAGAAAACTAACTCAGTAAAAGTGAAGAGTTGGGCACCTTGTATACTTTTCGTGCTATTATATGTTTTGAGTCTGAGTTCGTTCAAGTGTGAGTGATAGAGTGTGCCATGGACGAAGATAGTAGTGAGTTTCAACATGGTATCGGAGCAAGTTCGGGAGGATCTAAGGAGATCCCACAGTTCAATGGCACAGAGTATTTGGTATGGGCCGTGAGAGCTAAGGCGGCGCTGAAGCGTTATGACTTGATGTCTATTATCACCGGAGATGATACTATGCCCGTCTTACTCGTAGCGGGCGACGGAGTCACTGCTGCCCAAGTGACTGCAAACAAGAAGGCTCGTGATGCGTGGCAAAAGAGGGAGAATTTCTGTTACTCCTTGATTGTAAAGAGTTTGGAGAGAGAACCCCTAGTGAATGATTTCCATCTAGAGACTAGTAAGGAGATGTGGGACGCACTTAAAGAGGACCATGTGAGTGAGAGCATCGCTAGTCAGCAAAACTTTACTGAGGACTTTACAAGTTTCAAAATGAGAAGTGGTGAGAGCGTGTCTTCATATTTCACAAGGATGGACTTGTTGAGTCAGGAGTTGACAGCTATAGGTGTTCCAAAGACCGCCTATGAGCAAGCTAAGCAGTTACTGATTGGACTTAGGCCTGAATACGATATGACCAAGGAAGTTTTGCGTAACTTACCTAAGGAGCAGCTCACTTTGAGAAAGGCAAGGTTGAGTCTTCTTGATAGAGAGAATGAGTATGAAAGAAAGGCTGGGGAAGGTGTGACTGGTACTGAGCAAGCGTTTTATGTGTTGGAAGAGAAGCAATACAAGATTCAAGAAGGACGACTGGTGGAGGTGGTGGAGGAAGCAAACATCGCCAGCAGCAGCCAAAGAAGTGGAGGTCGAGGAGGCAATCAGCCTCAAGGAGGTGGCAAGTCAGTGACGTGCAACAACTGTGGCAAGTCGGGACATATGGCAAGAACCTGCTGGGACATCACATGCTACAATTGCAACAAGAAGGGCCACATCTCCAGGAACTGCACTCAGAAGAGAGAAGGTACCACCTTCATCCCCAACATGGAGAATGCTCATGCTATGACCATTGAGGAGGCATGCGTGTGTGATGGGCACGATGGAGATGCTTGGTACGTTGACTCAGGGGCATCCAGGCACTCTACGCCACGTAGGGATATCTTGCTCGAGTATAAGTCATGCGAGCCCATTCCTATTCGTGTAGGCGATGGCAATATTCTTTATGGAGTTGGTACAGGAAAGGTGGAGTTGGTGGTACAGGTTAGCAAGGAAGAGTTGCTTTTCACGCTAGAGGATGTCTTGCATACACCACAGCTTGTGAAGAATTTGTTCTCGGTGCCGAAAACTACGTCTTTGGGCAACAAGGTGATCTTTGAAGGATCAGAGTGTAGAATACTCAACAACGAAGGAGATACAGTAGCTGTAGCTCTCAAGCTCGACAGTAGAGGAAGTTTATTTCAAGTGAAGGGCCAGGCTAAGCTTGTTTCTGCTTGCCTCGCTCAGGGAACAGAGGTTAGTCAAGTATATTTGGCCCAAGGAGATGCGAAGTTGAAGGGAGACATCAACTTTTGGCACCAAAGGTTAGCACATGCAAGTGAACAGAAGCTGAAGCAAATGAGCAAGGACAAGGAGAGGGGTTTACCAGATTTTAGTGGTCAAACGCTTGAGTTTTGTAGAGGGTGTCAGATGGGTAAGCAGACAAGGATAGCATTTCCAAAGGAGGGAGCTACAAGAGCCACAGAAGTGCTAAAGTTGGTACATTCGGACGTTTGGGGGCCAGCTAGTATACCAGCAAGGAAGACTTTGCATTCATATTATGTAACATTCACAGATGACTACTCTAGGAAGTCAGAGGTTTACTTCATGAGGACCAAGGATCAAGCATTCGAGAAATTCAAGGAGTATAAGGCTATGGTGGAGAAGCAGTGTGAAAAGAGCATCAAAACATTAAGGACAGACAATGGGAAAGAATATGTCAATGGGCCCTTCATCAAGTTTCTGGCGGATCAGGGAATCAAACATCAACATACAGTGGCGTACTCACCCCAGCAGAATGGAGTGGCAGAAAGGTTAAACAGGACGTTGGTGAACTCAGCAAGGTCAATGATATTTGCTGCTGGTCTCCACCCTAGCTTGTAGGCGGAAGCTGTGAAGACAGCTACGTACGTGTGGGCTCGACTGCCCTCAAGTGCTCTTGATGAGGGGGTTCCAGAGGAGCTATGGAGTGGCAAGAAGGTGTCTGTTGATCGGCTGAGGGTGTTTGGCACAGAGACTTGGGCGCACATCCCAAAGGAGAAGCGACACAAGCTGCAACCGAAGGCAAAAAGGTGCGTTTTCTTGGGCTATGACACTGACAGCAAGGGGTACAGGTTGCTGAGGCCAGATACAGGAGTAGTATTTGTGAGCAGAGATGTTGTCTTCAATGAGCGCATTATGGATCCGGGTAGCTCACAAGTGTACGATGAGTTTGCATCGAAGGATGATCTTGAGGAGAGAATTCAGAAATTACCATTACCTGTCACATCACTTGGGGAGCATGTCACATCACTTGGGGAGCAAGCACCTTCGGTCATTCAGCAGCCTGCAGCAAGGGTAGAGGTAGAGCAAAGGGAGGGAAACGAGGAAGCACAAGAGTCTACTCTAAGAGGGGAGTCCACGATTGAAAAGGGAATTGCAAGAGGGGCTGTGACACCAGCAGGGGGAGAGGTCTCTACTAGTGGTTTGGATCCTCCTCCACGTAAGAGCTCTAGGGCACGTGTGCCAACAAAAAGGTTTGAGGACTTTATAACCTCAGCCGAGGATGTAGCTTTGGATGAAGCAGGAGATTTTGAAGTAGCATACATGTTAGATGCTAGCGAGCCTAAGACTTATGCAGCAGCCATGAAATCTGACTCAGCGGAGAAGTGGAAACAAGCCTCAATTGAGGAAATGGATTCTTTAAGGGCTAATCATACTTGGGACTTAGAGGATCTACCACCAGGGAAGAAGGTAGTAGGGGGGAGATGGGTCTACAGGGTGAAGAGAAAAGCCGATGGAATGGTGGGTAGGTACAAAGCTAGATTTGTTGCTAAGGGTTACTCACAGACAGAGGGAGAGGATTATCACGAGACGTTCGCACCGGTAGCTAAGATAGCCACCATCAGAGCAGTGTTGGAGGTTGCGGCTATAGAGGACTTTGAGATTCACCAGATGGACGTGAAGACGACATTTCTCAATGGGGACTTAGAGGAGGAAGTGTATATGGAGCAGCCAGAGGGATTTGTGGATGAGAAGTACCCCAAAAAGGGTTGCAGGTTAAGGAAGTCCTTGTATGGGCTAAAACAATCACCGAGGATGTGGAATCAAAAGATAGATAGCTTTCTACAACATCATGGGTTCATCAAGTCGGACGCCGATAGCAGTCTTTATATTAGAGGGAAGGGAGATAGCAAGGTGATGTTAATACTTTATGTGGACAATCTTTTACTAGTGGGGAAAAGTATGAGTGAGATTCAGAAGGTGAAGGATCTTTTGTCAGCCACCTACGATATGAAGGACTTGGGGGAAGTTGAGTTTGTTTTGGGCATTCAAGTTAAGAGGGATAGGGAAAACAGGGTTATCATGCTTGGGCAATCAGTGTATCTGCAGACAGTGCTAGAGAGGTTCGACATGCAAGACTCTAAGCCCATGAGTCTACCTCTAGATCCTAATCACAAGTTGAGTGCGGGCATGTGTGCACAGAGTGAGCAAGAGTGGGAGATGATGTCCCAGGTGCCTTATAGGAAGTTAGTGGGTAGTATAATGTATCTCATGGTGTGCACCCGCCCTGATATAGCAAATGCAGTAGGAGTCATCAGTCAGTACATGCAGAATCCAGGACCAGCACATTGGGAAGCAGCTAAGAGGATTTTGAGGTATCTTAAGGGAACACCGGATTTGTGGTTACACTTGAGAGAAACTGACAGTGTGAAGCTGGAGGGCACTAGTGATTCAGATTGGGGCGGTGACCTTGACACTAGAAGGTCAACAACAGGGTATGTCTTTACGATGGGCAAGGGAGCGGTGACATGGAAAAGTAAGAGGCAAAAGGTAGTGGCATTGTCTTCCATGGAGGCTGAGTATATGGCAGCGTCACAAGCAGTGAGGGAAGCACTTTGGTTGAGAAGACTACTTGAAGACTTGGGCTATAAACAGGAGTGGGCTACCACAATCTTCAGTGATAGCCAGGGGTGCATTGCTTTGGGAAAGAATACAGTGGACCATAGTAGGAGTAAGCACATAGACATTCAATATCATAAAAGTAGAGAGTGTGTACAAGACGGTAGTGTTGAGTTTCGCTACGTGAGAACTGACAGAATGATTGCCGATTCTTTGATAAAGGNTAAAGGCAGTACCTAGGACAAAGCATCAGTGGTGTGCTTCTATTTTTGGTTTGAGACATTTTGTTTCAAAGTAGAATAGGAGATGAGAGGGAGTGTTGGAATATGGTCCGTAGACCGACACTCCTAATTCTACCTTGTCGTGACTAGGCGAGTGGGTGTCGCGTCGATACGTGACGCACGCCAGGGTGTCGATAGCCTTGCTTGATTTATCATTAGCTAGTTCGGTTCGTAAGTTAGTCATTTGTTGGTAGTCGTTCGAATAAGTTAGTAATTATGAGTTGTCACTTTCACACGACAACGAAGATGTCGTGAACGTTTGTGAACGTTCACGAACGATCGTGAACGTTTGTTAGGGGTGGCGGGGTGGCAAGGTGGCGGGGTGGCGCATAGAGTTCACAGAGTATAGTGAGCTATTTAAGACTAGAAAATGTAACCCAGAAAACTAACTCAGTAAAAGTGAAGAGTTGGGCACCTTGTGTACTTTTCGTGTTATCATATGTTTTGAGTCTGAGTTCGTTCAAGTGTGAGTGATAGAGTGTGCCATGGACGAAGATAGTAGTGAGTTTCAACCCTAGGGCCCTTTCATTTCCTCACTTTTGTCCATATTCATTTCCACTTGCGCGTCGCTGAGCCCAAGTGCATATGGTTGTCCTTGAAGTGGAAGGTCCATTGCACCCCTCAACTCGAGCCTTTTGTTTGCACCCGAACGCTGCTATGCCCTCCCCCATAGAGACTTCAAGGCATGATGTGGGGGCAGGGCATGGCAACCCTAGAGGAAGGGTTTCTACCGTCCTCGTCGTTTAACCCTAATCCCACTCGGCCGCTCTCTGTCTAGAATGCCTTCAGCCTTCAGCCCTAGTTTCAGATTCACAAACTTTTATTGGTGGACAACTTCAACCTCATCGTTTTCTCGCAGCTGTCTCTTCTAAATATGAAGGGGCAGTAACTGTGATGTGACGGATATCTTGCAGCGCTGGCCCTTTGGAGCCCTCTCTAACCCTACAGACTACGCCCTCACAAACCTACTTGGGTATTGTTTACAGGTGCCAACCCCAGACAAACCCTATGCCCAGAGGGCAGCTTTTGGGTGTGATTGATCCTTACTTGATGCTTCTGCTATCAAGATCTGTCAGCCAGCCCCCTAGCAGCTTGGCAGAGGCCCTGTCCCTTGCCTTGTGCGAATGCTCAATTGTGAGCTCTTAGAGAGCTTTCTGGTTCTGCCCCGGGGCTGTGGGCCGCCCCACTAGCTGCGGTTGCTTTCTCACGCCATTTTCATTCTGGCTGCAGCCACTTGCACAACATCAGCACCAAGTGAGCCTGTTCGAATCCTCGTCACATTGAGGATAGCCGGGGAACCTCGAGCTGTCATTTTGTTGTGACCCTAATCCTATCCTCGCCTCTTTTCCTCCCACCTGAGGCCATCCATCCCTCGCAAGAAGATCCCTGCAGCCGGAGAACTTCACTCTGACCAAGCGAAGCCTTTGCCAACGCTCAAGCCTGAATAACTTTGTTAAATGACAACTGTTGTGGGATATCCAGAGGCTTGAAGTCCTTCAGCTCTCACTGAGCCTGGCAACTTGCGTATGAGGGGACAACTGTTTGTGTTGCGGTGCGTGCAAACCCCCGCGCGCGTTTGCACATATTACGACATTAACTGCTCCTCACGACACCTGTCTGGCAGGTTTTTCGTCAACCCTGCTTGTCCTAGGCAGTGCTTTACAGACTTGCTTCCAGGAGTGACTGTGAGGGCTCTACGGTGTGCTGAGGTTTGGAACTTTTGTGGTCACAGGAGCTGGACAGTAAGAGAGCATGTGTGAGAATGTCTTATTTTTATGTGCGTGCGTGTTTGCGTGTTTGCATGTGCGTGCGCGCGCGTGCGTGGGTGCATACGTGTGTGCGTGTGTGTGTGTGCGTGCGTGCGTGCGTGCGTGCGTGTGCGGGCGCGTGTGTGCACGTGTGAGTGTGCTCGCGCACATACGCGCGTGCGCAAGGGCAAGTATGCTTTTTGCGGTCCCTTTTGCTTCTATTTTCAAGGCTATATGAGAGATTCCTAAGTGGTATGAAATGGCTACAGCCTGCAGGGATGTGCCAGGAAGGTGACTTCAGTTGTTTTTGAAACAAGAGAATCAACAAGCAGACGCCATGCAGCTGCCCACCAACCCTCATCAATCATACAGGCATGCATGACTCATGAGCATGGCACATCAGAAGTTCAAGTCAGCTAAGGGCGGCAGCTGTAGCAGCACCGTGCCTAGCTGTCTCTCCCCCCAACCACACCTGTCTCCGACGCGTACGCGCTTGCCCTTGCCCCCGTGCTCCTCCTCACACCCTTTCCCTGTCTGAGCTACAGCTACAGGAGCAAGGGGTGCCCGCCACCTAGCGCGACAGTCCGCCCCGAGGAGGCGACCAGCGTTGACAGCTTCCAGGGCCGCGGCAGCGGCAGCTGGGCGGCAGCAGGGCGGCAGCAGCTGGCGCTGCGCTGGATTGGCAAGATGACGGCAGCTGACAATGTGTGCACAGCACACACAACGAAACAGTTGCACCCCAACCCTTCTTCCTGCTGCTCCTGCGGCGCCTCAATCTTCTAACACTAACAGCCACGGCTGCAGCCGCGGCACGGCTGCCATTGTGAGCAGGGCCGAGGTCCACCATCAGCTGGCCGGCCGCCAACCCCCGTCCTGCGAGCAGCCAAGAGCCGTCCTAGGCTTATTTATGCGGAGCTCAACCTTCAGTCTTACTGCTGAGTAGCAGGCTGTCAGTTTCCTTTCCCTCCCCCTTTCCCTGGTCTCAAGGTCTGTGCCCCTTGAAGACCCACCCTACTGGTTCTCCAAGTGTCCAGCATTCCTCCGCCCACTTAGCAGTACCTTCGCCCGCCTGGCAGCAGTGTTGCCCACATTGCAACCTTCCATGAGTCCCGGGTTTTCCTCCTAGTAGCAGCCTCCAGACTTGCACATGAGCCTCACGGTTGCCACCTGGCAGCTTCATAGGAGCTCGACAGGCCATTGCCATCCACCTGGTGGCCTCTCGAGTCTCCAGAGTCTGAAGCCCCTGCACTGCAGCAACATTGGCAAGGGGCGGCAGCCGCGGTCAACAGGCGGTAGTCTGCTGCGCAGGCCGCAGAGGCGGGCCTTGCCTGGAGCCCAAGGTGCCGCTGGTCTCGAGGCCCGAGAGGTGGACAGCTGGCAGAGTGGGCATGACTCATGAGGCTGCTAATGATATGTGATCAATATATGGGAGTTCGTTACCATGGTTGGAGTGAAGAGCTTACCACAGTAACAAGTGCTTGCATGAAGGCCCTCTGGCAATCACAATAAGTAACAGAGATTGGGGAACATAGGCATATCATGGACGCTACAGGAGAGGGCGCCTCCACTCCAACACCCCACCGCCATGTAGATAGAGGTGACAAAGAACCTTCTCTTTAACCCTGAATGCTCAGGCACTGCATCCGTCTTTTGAAATCCGAAGACGTCTAGATGAAAGCGCTCTGTCATCGTCCCCTCCTCTGTAGACATAACGTACTCGCAAGCAATCAATCAGCTAGGGCGGTGAGGGCAGAATGTATCGCGATGTGTTTCGCACGCAACATAGGTGAAAAGAATGATGTAGTAAATGTAAAACGGAATTGCTTACAATGTGGACAAGAAGACGAACGAGTTGTAGTTCTTGGGCGATACATCAGAAGGGACTTGGCCGTGTCTTTACCCCCAACTCCATGTAGCTGTTACAATGTTAGTTTTGTTTCAAGACACTCCTATTATCAATACTTACAACCTTGATTTCTGTTAGATGCCAGTTAGTGCCCACGTACGCACAAGGCGGAAAATTACAACAATGCTACTTCAACATACGATGGCAGATGCATTGTTACAGAAGCAAGCTAGTAGTGAGTGATTATTTGGAGCAATTCTCTGTGGTGACTAGTTTTCAGCGCAGAATATAGTGCAAGAATCTACAAAATCACTCCCAAACGCAAATTTAAGATGCTCATTTATATTTTCCCCCACCTGGGGTGCGTGCGGACATAGAAAATCTTGCATTTTATGTCAGTATTTGGTATATGTATATTTTACTTATAAAAGTTGCTCGTAGGTATTGTGACCGACCAAAATATGTTTCAAGATGTATTTTCCACATATGCAGGCATTAAACATAGCCAACTTGGACTCCACAAATGAAACAAACGATGAAAATACTATGTAACACAAAGGAGCTCTCCTCCATGTATTGTCTTCTCTCCTCTGTGGTACAATGTGCACCCATGCATCGACAAACTCCTCACAAGACTATTGCACTTGTGCACTCAATCACCACCCATGGCAAAGTTGGAATCAGTCACTAGCTGGCACTATTGTGAAATGCAGTTGGTGCATATGAGTTGACTGGAGGTGCGACTGTTGCTCCTCGTCACAAACAAGAATTACTCTCAACGGCCTAGAAACTGATATCTGGCATTCACAACGCTCAAATAAAAATGGACGTACCTTTCTCTTCTACAAATCCACAAGTACAAGCTCCCATCCGCATAACCTGTGCTCACACAAGCCCTTATAGTAAACTACCCTACCCCACCCCTGTTAAAGGCCTTACACACGAAAATTTTCGTGCTTGGCGCTTGCCCGATATATGGCGGGCAAAAAATGAATGAAGGATACGCAAAACTTGGCCGACTACAGCGTGTAACATGCCAGCCAACCAAGGGCACTATATAAATCGCCAAAGACCTGCTAAGCAAATTGACGAAAAGAGTGATCAATATACGAAACCCAAAGAAAAAAAAATTACACAGAAAGAGGAGCCTGAGGAGGCACGGAGTCTTCTATTGATCTGATAATGTCAGCCATGCCGCCCCCCCGCTCCAGCACTCCCACCACCGCCTCGTGCAGCTTCTGGTGCGTCTTCAAGAGGGTGAAGGCCTGAAGCACTGCCCAGCGGGCCTGGTTCGACATCTGCAAAGCGACAGAAGAGTGCAATGGTGCGCCAAATGACCATCAATGCTGCGTCGACAAGCATATTATCTGATCTCAAAAGTTGAAAAGTTACGGAAATGGTAAGAGGAGGCCAGGGGCTGGCTCGGACAGCCGGGGGCTGCCCGGAATTTCCGGCTACTGCCAGCTCATCGCACCCTCCTCTGTGGAGATGCTTGTGATGTGCGGCAACGGTCACCTTCCACGATGCACTTCTGAATCCGGGACCTCTGGCACTGAAGACTAAGCGAGCAGCCAAAGCAGCAGGCTTCAGCGGCGGCGCGAGATAAGTATGCAGTTGCAGTTGTGATTTCTTTTTTTTTGTGATGCTTACTGACCAGACACGTGCACTCGAGTACGGGCTGAATGGACGAAGGTGGCGAGGAGTGGGGTGTGGGCGTGGCAGGAGCAGGTGCCAGAGCGTGCCGACCACGCACCAACGCACACAAGCGCGCACACACACACACACACACATACACACACACACAAAAATGGACAGACACACGCGCGTACGCGCGCATGTCACAGGCACAGACACACTTACAACCACCTCTATACATACACAAGCACACACACACACACACATACATATACACACACACACACAGAGAGAGAGAGAGAGAGCAAGCCCGCTCGCTCGCAAAGCGCGCCAAGCATGGGCAACGCCAAGCACATCCCGCTCGCTCGCACGCTTGCACGCCAAAAAACACGGACGACGCCACGGCACATCCTCCTACCTTAGCGGCAGACCACGGCGGCTGCAGCTCCAGCACGAGCGCCTTGAAGAGGTTCTCGTCGCTCTCGCCGCCCTCCGCCTCGCCGTACACCAGCGCCTCCGCCGCTATGCCTGCAAACAGCACCACGTGGTACCTGCAACCAACCGCCGTGCTCTTCTCGGAGCCTCAGTACCTTCCCTGGGTAATCACAACAAGGCATGAGACGAGGTACTCGTGTGTTGGCTTGGGACGGGATGGACGTCATGGAAAGTGAAAGTCACACGTTGCTTGGGCGTCACCAGCCTGCTAAGAGGGGCTGGAGGCGGAGGAGAAAAAGGGGAGAAGGAAGGGGAAGGAAAGACACAAGGCGAAGGAAAAAGGAAAGGGAAGGAGAAGGAGAATGAAAAGAGGAAGGGGAAGAGCATGGGAAGGGCAGGGAGGAATCGGGATTGGGGAGGGAAAGAGAAAGGGGAAGACAATCCGGAAGGAAAAAATTGAAGAGAAGAAGGGGGG
>WELA01001939.1:167009-183770 GCA_009602735.1 Mesotaenium endlicherianum
CCCCCGTCCCAGACACACAATACACGACACATGCACGGCATATAAGAAAGCCCATCGCCTTGCAGCAGCCGCCATGGATCAGCTGCCATGCTCAACAAGAAAGGCAGTTGCCATGCAGCAACCATGCATGATGAAAACCCCCGTTGCCCACAGAGCAGCAGCCATGGCTCAGCTGTGACGCCCAATCAAACCTCGCCTTTGGAAAAGGTGCTCTCATGCTGCCCCAGCCGCACGCCCCTGAACCCTCCACACCCCCTCCGCCCACCGCCTCTCCACTCCCCCCCTCCACCGGGCCCACCTCCCTCCTCACACACAAACATGGAACGTGAAAGAGGAAAAGAACGTTACAACACGATTGAACGTCAAGGTGCACTGGCCTGCATCCCAAAAGGTGCCCGTCTGCGCAGCCAGCCCTTCCACTAAAATCAATACAGTCTCCAGCTGTGACCCGGCGGGCCGCCCAAAAAGATCCGTCCTGCTTGCACGATCAACCCTCCCGCTGACTCGTGGACCGCGCAACCCTCCCTCCGACCCACTCGCCCAGTCCACAGATGCCACCTGGCAGGTCGGCTGGCGGATCAATTCGACACGTGTCAGGGAGCGCTGCAGGAGTAGAAGTAGACCGTCACTCTCGGCTGCTGCACACCGACGCATGTCGGAAACGGGGGGCGCAAGCACACTGCCGCCCCCCTCTCCCGCACATACACACACGTATTCGTGTGAAGGCTAGGCCACTATCGCGCGCACATCTTGTGCCACCCTCTCCGGGCACATACACATACATTTTCGGGTAAGGGCTAGGCTATCGCAGCGCGCACGTCTTGTGTGCCACCCTTTCCGGGCACTTACACATACGTTTTTGGGTAAGACTAGGCTAAAGGCTATCGTGCGTACATCTTGTGCGTGATCTCCTCCAGGATGTCCATCAGCTTCGCCGCCAGCTGCTGCCGCCGGTACTCGGGGGCCACCGTGACAGCTGTCACGTGCCCGTGCCACTGGTCGCCCTCCCCCTCCACCTTCCCCATTACTGCCCCCCCCNCCAGGACCACTGCAGGATTGGTCCGGCTGCAGCCCCTTGTAGGGTTCATAAGCTCATGGGGCCATCCGAAAGGTGCACCCCCACATCCACAGCCACTTGTACAGCCCCTTAGGCCTGGGCTCTAGACAGGACTCCACTGTTCCATCAAAATCTCTGGTGCTTACGAATGTGCTTGCGATACGCTATCGATTATCTTTAAGTATCTACTCACATTAATTGAAAATGTTAGTATTGAACCCTTGGGCAGCACCAGTACAGGTCATAATAAAGCCCCTCCGAGCTGGCTGCGCTGCCACCCTCACCACACCTGCTGGAGAGAGAGAGCCTCCAGGAAGACCTCGAACTTGAAACCCTAACGCTGTGTCGCTGACCCGGAACAAACGCGGAACTGCAGATGCTACTCCTCTGGCCAACAAGAGCCTCAGACAAGTGAGGGGCACGCGGCCCATCAAAGATTGGGCAACTGGCCCGAATAAATCTCTAGGGATTTCACTAGGAGAAAGTTTGTAGCTCGACTGCCTGCAGGGGGGCGTGGCGCGGGCAGGAGAGGGGGGCTGCTTGCTGAGAATGCGGGCAGGTGACTGCCGTACAGTAGTAGACCCTCTCCTAACCCTCATCCTAGCCTAGCCCTAACCTTACCCCTTACCCCTGCTCGTAAGCCCCTAGACGTAGACCCCTGAACCCTGCGCCCGGTTCCATGGTGTGAATGCAAATAAGTGTTGCTGGAGGACCACCAGCCATGCGCTGCCACAACTTCACTTCTTGTCCTTGCCTTTGAGGGGGGAGGGTCTGCCGCCCGGGTTTCGGGTGACATGCGACAGCCCACAAAAGCAGTTCCGAGAGCGGAGGTGCGGAGAGTGCAGGGCTTGGGTTCTAAGCAGTGCGCGTGCGTGCGCACCGCAGCCCATGAGAGGAGTGCAGGCTTGGGGTTCAAGGAGTGGGTCACAGCTGTCACAGCTGGGAAGGTTTAGGGCTTGAGTGCGAGCGCGCACACCATGGCCCATGACAGAAGCGCAGGTTCAGGGTTTGAGTGCGAGCCCGCGCGCACCCTGTAGCCCACGACAGAATCAGAACAGCATAATTTGGGTTGAAGGAGTGCGTGCACAATATAGCCCTTGCCAAATTTAAAGGGGGTTTAGGGTTTGAGGAGTGCACGTATGAGTGCTAGCACTCGACATCTACGACAGCAGAGGAAATTCGGGGAGTGCGTGCACACTGTAGCCCATGACGGCAGAGCCGGGCCCCTCGGCCAGGAGGAAGTACTCGGGCCAGCGAGCCATGTAGCTCAGGTAGAACTGCAGGTTGTACTGCCACCAGCAACACCCCGCCCCAGAAAACCCTGCACGTGTGAGAGACGCCTCCCATGACCCCTCCCATAAACCCGGGTCTGACAGAAATGCGTACCCTCGCATGCTGCCCCACACACCAATTCTCAACTAAGGACGTCATGCAGATGCCATGTGTCTTGCATTAAAACCCTGGGTGCTACAGTAAACCCTTGCTACACACCCCCTCTCTCCCCTCCCCCACCCCCCTCTCCCGATCCCCCCTGCCCTCGTCGCCCCCCTGTGCTCTGCCCAGATTCGGCACGTTGCATGAAAGTGAGCTAAGCGAGGACAGGAAGGCAGAAAAGCAAGAAGAGGAATGGAACGAGGATTTCAGTAGCAGGGCTTTTACACGTGTTGTGTACCTTGCCTAAGTGGCCAGGCGGGAATGTGATGGCACCGCAAGGCAAGAGGCTCCCAACTCTCACCCTAATCCTAAACACCTCAGCTTTAACCCGCAACCGCTAAACCCTTCTTTAAAATCCTGAGCACAAGCGGATGAGACGGAAATTGTGCCAGCTGGCGCTGGCATCCGTGTGCCAGCTGGCGCTGGCATGCGGTGCATGCAAGCGGAGCTTCTTGGTTTCTTGCCCACGTCACCGAAAGCAGCACCCCACTTTTTTCAGCATTCCCAAGTGTCATTGTGGACACAGCTGAACAATCCAAAGCGTTTCCCTCGGCAAGCATTCCCCCCCGAGAAGCGCGCAGCGGACATTCCAGCCCCTCGTAGGGGCGCACCACCTTATATATACACATATATAAACATGTATATAGCACCACCCAAAATATTGCATTTGAGCGCGTCACACTCCTAACATGGCGAACCTTCCCGGGTCTATGAAGCCACAAACTCTACATCACGGCAATCAGTGGCAATGAAGTGAGGCACTAACTGCAAAAATTGTGCACTCAAAGCCCGGTTTATCACGCATGTCAGCGCCCGTGCATCGCCTCACGACACTTGGCAGGCTCAGCTAATGGGTGTTACAAAGCATGGTTGACGGGTAAGTGAATATGAGGCGCAAAAAAGCTATATAGCCAGGACGGCTGGACAACAAGCCAATGACATTCAAGGGTTGCCTCTCTCCCCCTCAAATGCATCCCCCCCCCTCCCCCCCCCACGCTTCTCCCACGACTCTAGGGGGCCCCAACATATAGAAGCATGGTGTCAACCTGCTTAGAACACTACGTACCGAGTCTACAAGAGAGCAGATATGGCCAGATCATAATAAACATATGATTTGTGGGTCACTGACACAAATACATGTTTTCAATGCAAAAACACTTTATTCAGAACTTTGAAGGTATTCACTTGACAGCAGCCCGACGAACATAAAGACTGCAGCATATGAACAACTTACCGTTTCTGTGTACCAGTCGAGGTTAACCTTATTGAAGGTAAGAAGGTCATCGCACGTAAACCTACGAATAGACGTCATGACTGCAAGAGGGAAGAAAGAACATACAACCAAGCAGCAACCGACCTATCCGTCTGGTGCCTGCTTATTCCAGCTCTACGTTGATGCAGGCGCAAGAGTGTGCCGAGAGCGCCAAACGCAAGATACAAATTAAACTACCGCAGGCGTGATGCGTGCCCGCACCTTTAAAGCAACGGATTTAAGCTACAAACGAAACAAGTTGGGCCAAGATCGTGATCATGCAGGTGCATTGCTCTAATGTGAATACTGGTCCTGAATTCATCGAGGGGCCTGGTTCGATAACTTCGTTCCATGCTTCTTCGTTCAGTTTTTTGTTTCGTAACAGTCGTAGGTTGTTTAATTTCTGATCATGCATGTAAGAGTACGTTTCGCAAGCTGTTTCCTAGGCTCGATTGGTATCACTTCGAAGCGTCAGAACGTAGTCTAAAGTTGGCCATTGATGACAGCCTCGGATGAGCAGCATCATCCGGACGAAGGAGGTTGTCTGCTGACGACCTGCGATAGCGGAGGTTGTACAACATCATCGGATCAGCATGATGATCTTGATACCGGAGGGGGGCTGACAGGAAGCAGTGTCGTGCATCCCCGTCAAAACAACGAAGAGGGGAGAGGGGAGCTTCAAAGTTCTTCAACTATGGGCTCCAAGGCCTGGCAGCAACAGAGAATGGAAGGAAACGTTGGAGGAAAAGTTCCGCCTTCTCCCTTGCGTGCTCGGAAGAGAACAGCCTCACTCACCATGGAAGTGCTGGAGGCAGAGAAGCGGAGGCTCAGGATGAAGGCCAGGAGTTCCAGCCTGCGGCAAAGTGTAGCGCATGCAGCTGCTGAGACGTGGCTGATCACTAGACTAGCCTTCAGGCTGCTGCGGTACCTTGGGTACGCTGCTGCTCCCGCTCCTTAGATCACGTCTTTACTCTTCCAAGTGTGTGAGGATGTGTTTAATTGGAGCGACCGTGCACTGCTGACGCTGCACCCCCGCTCCTTAGAGCACGTCTTTACTCTTCCAAGTGTCCGACGACGTATTCATCAAAAAAAGAAGCGATCACATGCTACGATCACATGCTACTGAGGAAAAACAATTCTAGTGCATGAGCACCTTGGGTGCTGTCAGGGTGACCGTACTTTTCTTGTTGTGCCCGAGTGAAGCAAAGGGATATTGCATGAGCAGATGCAATATCTTAGTAACGAGCAACGTTGCATTGTTTCATATGCTCGTTCTCTGCAGCGGAGAAACTCTGTGGCCTGACCCTGGACCTTTGTTTCTCACGCTTTTGTTCCTTCGACGCCATAGCTACTAAGAATGGGGTTACCACGTGCTTCGGCAGGGTTGGGTATAAATGGGTGGCGCGGTTTCTATGGCTGCTCGTGTATGCTGCTGTTCTCATGCCGGGCTTCCTGCAAGGTGCCTCCCCCCACCAGCCTTTGAAAAGTTCATGTGCGCTCATGTACCAGGAGCTTGCTTGATTTGTCGTTCGCTTTCCTACTCAAGTCTTTTGGGTCTTCAAGTCTTTATTCTGCATTGTTAGAAAGTGCCACCTGGATGTTGCGTATCTCGCTAATATGTAGAGCTCGTTCTCTTCGTCGCCAGTCATGTCCCTGCGAGTTCCGCTGTCAGACACATTAATTTGAGCATATCAACTCGTCAACTCAGAGGTTAAAAGCTTCCCGTGTTACGTGTACTCTTGCAGCCAAGCAGCAAAGCAGGCCTAGGTCCGCCCTTCTCGTTGCATCCTGCTAATCGGCCCACTGCCTGCATTTATGCCATCCCGACTCTGTCTGGCAACATATGCACGCGCGCACGACGTAGTCTGCAATCTGCAGTCTCTCAACCTACGATTGCGCCTCTGCTTTCATCCCTAAAGTGATTGCGCGCCTCTGCTTGCATCCCTCCCCTCTCTCTGCGGCTGCAGTCATGCACTATTACTTCATATCTGGGCGCGTGTGGAGGGACATAAAGTACGGGGAGAAGCGACGCAACAGGCAAGAGCGATTTGCCTCCCCTGTCATCCACTGAGAGAGATGCTCAGCTGCTCTGCTCCCCCCTCACCTGGCATCCCCCCCATTTGCCTGGTCTCTACCATTGTGCTACTGTATGCTATGCTACCATATGCTACTGTATACCGAGATGTGCTTCTATATCTATATAATATGATATGCGACCATTGTCTGATCCTATATGCTGCTATATGCAATTATATTTGGTACTATATGCTACCACATGCTACCAGATACTGCCATGTGCTACGGGTTACTACTACACGCTACTACTGTCTGCTCTTGTACGCTACTACCTGCAACTCTATATCCTACTGCCCGATGTGAACGCTCAGCCGGCTGTTCAGCTCTCAGCCTCGTCATGCAGATATTGTGTCCTGCCAGTTTGCCTGCCACCTGCCTTCAGACACCTACCTGCAGTGCAACGCTGCATCGCCTGCCCAATGCTGCAGGGGTGGTCAGAGCTAGCAGCAGGGTTTGGCGCTGCTGCTCTTGGCTCTTGCAGCTGGGAGCCTGGCTCTCCTCCGTGTGTGCTCATCATGGTGTCCTTTTTCTTCTTTTTCATCTCATCATACAAAACCTGCACATTCTTGTCAGTATACGCAAACAAGTTTCAGCATTGCAGCCAAAGTTTGCGGGGTGCATCAAAAATCCTAAAACACTAATATTTAGTTCAATTATTATCTTGTTCATATATTGTTATCTTTTGACTTCTGCAATTCGGTGAATCAATCTCAATCTCTGCCGTACTCATGTGGCGACAAGCCTGAATCGTAGCCACACGTCTCCTGGGTGTCTTTCAGGCTGTTGTCCTTTGTACGTCATTATCTACTTAATTATTTAACAATTTGTTTTCTATCTGATTAATATATCACAATCATGTCACGGTTCATATGGCAGGGTGGATATGTACATGCCTGACGACGCAGCCAATTGGCCGAAGCCAGTCGTCATATTCGTCACTGGGGGCGCCTGGGTGATAGGGTGATCTGACACCCACATACAGCCACCTCTCTCCTCCGCATACCTTCCTTCTCCCCGTCACTCACAGCTTCAGGGGCGTTTGTTGTGGGGTGCAGCCTGCATGATGCATGGTGATGCATGGTGATGCATGACGATGCATGACGATGCATGTTGCATAGTGCAGTCTGCTTGTTGATCGATATCTGTAACGGCAAACTAGCGTGCGTAGTAGAGAATTCCAGTCATGCGCAAGGTGTCGGAATATGGGGGTCTCACGCAGGGCTAAGATCGTGGCAGCGGCAGGGCAGTGTGTCGGCTTGTTTGGTCGGCGTATTGCCGTCAGCCGCGCCTGGTGCGCCATAGGTGTTCACACTGTGAAGACATTTTTCAGTTTCCTTTTCGCTTTCTTTCCCCTCTTTCTTTTCTCTTTCTTTTCCCTCTTTCATTTCTCTTTTTTTCCCCTCTTTCTTGTCTCTTTCTTCGAAATACATCAACGATAAATGTGTGGTCTCTGGTTGCGTGAACACTGCGTGACTCACTCAGGCCCACGCTGAGATGATGGAGGGGTGCAGGTACAAGGCGTGGGGGGCTCTTCTGGGGCAGGCTCTATCGGAGCACGGCGTCATCGTGGCCTGCGTGGACTACAGGTGATTTGACGCTCGTGTGCACCTCCTACAATCCGGATTATTACGCATTTTCTGACATAGCACTGTCTTCAGGGAAGTTGGTGTGAGCCACCCGATTGATGTGATGCTCTCTCGCTACCTGCCGTCTGCCCTCCCCGGGGGTCAGCACCTTCTCGTGCCAGATGAGAGTACTAGGTTTGAAGTGACTCACTCCTTCTCGCGGACTCGCGCACGCGCGCGCACACACACACACACACGCGCGCGCGCGTGCGCACAGACACATGCGCACGTGCATTTATACGCATGACTTTTGTGTCTTTCACACATGCATACACATCATACATGTGTACAGATTGCTTCTTCTCCCGCACGGCTTGCTCCTTCAGACCTGATGCAAATGAGGGAAGTCCTCAGCTCTTCGCTTTCTGTGGATCCTCGCACGTCTTGTTGGTTACTCGTGCTCTCTACAAAGACGCACAGGATCTCACAAGCAGAAGAGACGTGAGTGTGTGCAGGCATGCGCGCTTTCGTCTGTCTGGGCAGGATGGGGGTGCAGCCGGCAGAGACTTGTTCAGTAGGAAACGCTTGGGCTCCCTTTGACTAGTAGGAGCTGATGTGCAATGAGCAGCAGCAGTGTGAGCCGGTACACGACAGTCAACAACCCTCTGAGCCAATGCAGACGAGCGGCAGCACTGTGAACCGATGCGCGATGAGCAGCAACAGTCTAAGGCATCGTAAATGCGCAGCCGCAGTGTGAGCCGATATGCCACAAGCAGCAGCACTCTGAACCGATGTAGATGAGCGGCAGCAGCTTGATGTGACATTGCGTGATAAGTTATAAGCAGCAGCTGGCCACTGGGGCCCTGGAATAACTCTCCCTTGTTGGCGTCCCCTCTAAATTTGAAAGGGCCTGCAGCCAGCTAGGAAGCCGCCAGTGCATGAACTTACACCCTGCCGGAGCTGCCTCTCCCACGGCAGGAACTTTCCGCAGGGGACTGTCGGCGACATGTTGTGCGACGTCACGACTGCCATCGCTTGGATCTTCGACAACATAGGCCACTACGGGGGCGACGTCGACAGGTGGCGCTCTCTCAGCTCGCCGCCTCCCACGAACGACCCTGATTGTTTGTCAGCCAGGCTGATGCTTCGTGGGCTGCCCGTGCTTGCATTTGTGATGGAGATGTATTTGGATTGATAGTACCAAAAATGTGCGTGTGTGTGAGAAAAAGTATGCCTTGCATTCGAATGAAACACCCTACTGGACATGTTCCTCTTGCAGTATATGCAATATCTATGATTTCTATACATGTTATGTAAAATGTGGTGCATTCTTGGCCTCTTGTGTGGCGGGCTCCGAGGTCGTAGGCGGCTCAGATGGATGGGGCCATAAAGCTCGGGCGTCTCTTTAATCTCCTGTCTGCGAAGGTCACAGCAGGGGGGACAGGGAGGCGCAAGTGCTGCGCACCTTTTTATCTGTTTGTTTTTCTTCTTTTTGAATATAGGACATGTACACATGGCTCGATAGCGCGCACTCCGGGGCTGCAAGCTGCTACAATACCTACCTTATGGATGTCGTCAATCATATGTGCCTCTCTCTCTAACACACACGCACGCACTCACACACACACACACACACACGCACACACACGCACACCTACACACGCACGCACAAACATCAATCGCAAGCCACTAGTGGCGCCTTCCATCTGCTATGCCGCGAGTGCCGGCTCCGTACCGCCACCCACACACACACACTTATTCTCACCGCTAGGCTGTTGTTCGCCTAACGTGAACATGAAAGCAGGGGCTAGTCTGTTGCATGTCTGCATGCACGCATCCATGCCAGCAAGAGTAGAGGTGCAGGCTCTCCGCAACTGTCGAACCTTACCCTCTGCTGCCCCGCGCACGTCGCACCGCACACAAGTCGTGATTGGATCCATTGATGCCTCCGACCGTAAATTCGAAGCTCAGACTGTGAAACCCTACAAATCATCATCTTACCCTGCACCTAAGCAAGGCACTGATAAGTCCCTCAGTGCCTGCTGCAACAGTAGACCTCCTTCATTGGCTGCCGCAAGCACACGTGCGCACAAGCAAGGCGCAAGGATATCTTTTGATGCCTGCAATTGTCGGGGCAGCACAGCCACTCGAACTGCGTATCTCTCTGAAGCGAGAGTTGGCCCTGGGACGGCATGCGCTCGAGTAGCTGACGGGGGTGCGTGCAATGCACGCACGCAAGCAAGGTGCGACTGAATCCTTACCCTTGCCCCTGCCGTGCGGCCCCTGTGCCCCGCAGAGTGTCCCTGGTGGGCCAGTCGGCGGGCGCACACCTGGCGTCGGTGGCGCTCGTGCTGCAGGCGGCCTGCGAGGCCAACGCAACAGACGGCGGCGCGAGGGAGCCCCCCTGGAGGCCCACACAGCTCAAGCACTTCATTGGCATCTCCGGCGGGTGGGTGCTCTCTCTTCCTTGCACTCTCACTCCCTGCCCCTGCCCCTGCCCCTGCCCTCAGCATCTTCGTTTTTGCCTTCACAGTCGGAGACTCTCACTGCTCAGTCTTCCATCTTCTGATCTGCCCCGCAGAGGCTCTCAACCTTGCAATCCCCCCCCCCCCCCCAAAAAAANNNNCCCCCCCCCCCCCCAAAAAAAACCCCCGTTTCTGGTTGTGGGCCCTATCTCTGGTTGTCGGCCCTCCTGATTGTTGCGCAAATGACCCCTTCACCCCGATCTTGAACCGATAACTGATAAGCTTCGCAGAGGGATCCATACGTTGAACCCTAAACCCCAAACTTGAGACCCAAAACCCTAACGAAACTCTAACGCTCGCATTTCTAAGCCCTAGGCCGGGACAAACGTCCAAGCGTCTCTGCTCGTGGGCACGTCGCGGGCTGGGCGGCGCATGCCGGGGGAGGCACAGGCGCAGGCGCCCCTGTTGCAGCAACCCGCAGCTGCTGAGCTGGGGGCAGTGGGCTGAGCAGCGCGCTGTTCTACCTGCCGATGCACCTGCGAAGCTGTCGATTGGGGGGGGCGGGGACTGCCACTCTCTACTTTCTGTCGGGGGCTTGGTTGTTGACCCACTCCTACTGATGAGTCAACTCCCGGCAGAGCATAACGGCTGCTCACGCTTATCCAGCACGCCCTCAAGCTGCTCCATTTTTCCTGGCACCCCCCTCAGTCGTCTTATTGGGACTCCTCCTCCCTGCTTGACACGCCTTTGGAACCTTTTTTTTGTGTAAACGTGTTGAGATATCGTACAATGTGTGCGTACCCCTTTTACCTTCTTACAAAACATGTATATTTATATATGTATATATATATATATATATATATATACATATATAAATATACATGTTTTGTAAGAAGGTAAAAGGGGTACGCACACATTGTACGATATCTCAACACGTTTACACAAAAAAAAGGTTCCAAAGGCGTGTCAAGCAGGGAGGAGGAGTCCCAATAAGACGACTGAGGGGGGTGCCAGGAAAAATNCCTGGTGGACCTCATCGGCCATTTCAACAACCGCGGCATGAACCGCTCCTTCTTCCTCAGGTGAGCTTCTCCCCAAACGCATCCCTGTTCTCTTCCGTCCCTCTCGTTAAATACCACTGCTCTGCTCCCCCGCTGCATGGATGAACCGATTTGGGTGGCGGGAGTTGCCTCTGCAATCCACAGTCGACATGCCTGGTGTCTGCATCCAGCAGCTGGTGTGCAGGTGTCGCCGCGCATGCACACCACATGCGTATAGCGTCTTGAAGGCTGCCAGCTGGCATGTTGATATGGCTGCAGCAGACTCATGCAATGTGTACAATGTAAAGAGCGCCCCTGAAGCTGCCAGCTGGCGCGTTGGTGTGGCCGCAGATAGGTGCGATTTGTAAATGTCATAAGGTTGCCCCGGAAGCTCCTCAGGTTTGTGTGTTTTGCACGTGTGCTGCTGCTGCTGCTGCTGCTGCTTGCGCGCGTGGTTTTGGGACATGTCTGTTCACTCAGGTCCGTACGTGCGCGCGCGTGTGTTGCTGCTGCTGGCGTGTGTGCCTGAGGCAAGTCCATCTTCACTAGTGTCCGGGCGTGCACGTGCGCTTCTGCAGCTGCCGTGTAACTTGGGCGCACGTCTCGGTAATCATTTCCGTTCTTAGGTTTGCCCGTGCGCATGTGCTGCGTTTGCTGCACTGCTGCTGCTGATGACAACGACGACGGTGTGTGCGCCTGGGGCAGCACGTGGCTGTGCGTTTGGCATGCACCTCTGTAGATGAACACTTCTCTCAGACTTGTACGTGCGCTTGTGCTGCTGCTGCTGCTGCTGCTGTTGCCGGCGTGTGTGTGCGCTTGGCATGCGCGTGTCTGTGCCTCCAGCATGATGGAGGGCGAGGCTTCCTTGCCAGCCTACTCGCCGGAGCTCGTGGTGAAGAGCCCCGTGTTTGGCGGGGGCGCGCGGTGCCTACCTCCCATCACCCTCTACCACGGCACCGGGGACTACTCCATACCCCACTCGTCGAGGTGGGCACCGTGCATGAGCAGCTTCATGGCGCTTACCAGTATCGATCGTGCATTGCTGCCGTTGCTCGGACGTGCACGTGCACTGTGCTCTTCCCCCTGCGTGTGAGTGTCTTGCACTTCCCTGCGTGTGTGTGTGTGTGTGTTGCACGCATGCGCATGTGGTGGTTGTATTTTCCCTGCATGTGTGTGTCTTGCACTCTCCCTGCGTGTGTGTGTCTTGCACTCTCCCTGCATGTCTTAGTTGCATTTCCCTGCATGAGTATTGCACTTCCCTGGCTGGCTGTTGCACTTTCCCCTGCGCGAAGCTGACACAACTCACGAGTGCCGCCGCGCGTGCCCGCCACACTTGCTGCTGCGGAGCAGGAGCAGATAGACGGAGGTTGAATAATCTGTAAGACCGCGACAGTAGTGCAGCTGGCGCGTGTCTGCCGCACTTGTTGCTGCCGAGCAGGAGCAGACGGCAGTGGTCGGGTGGTTTGGAAGTCCGCGACGGCGTGCGGCTAATGCATTAGCTTCCTACCGCCGAGCAGGAGCAGGCAGTGGTCGAGTAGCCTGCAACTCTACGACAGTGTGCAAGTCTATGGCAGTGTGCAACGGGTGCACGTTCTCTGCACTTGCTGCCGTGGAGCGGGGACAGGGGGCAGACAGTCGCCGGGTGCTTTGCAATCCCGTGACAGTGTGGCAGCTGGTCGTCGAGCCCCGACCCTCTCGGAGCAGCGGCCGAGGTCAGCACCAGGCCCTGCACGAGCAGCTTGCGTGGTGTTGTTAAGTTGAGAGCTCTAGCAGCGGCTGAGAATCAGACGCGGGTGCGGCGTGTACAACGTCGTTGACTCCCGAGTGGCCCTGAAGAACGTCCAAGGTCTCCGTCAGACCTGGTTCTTTGCGGTTGCCGCTTCTATGGAATCGGCTCGTGTGGTGTCGGGTCGTCAGTGTCATTGAGTCGAGAGTGTAGAGTCTCTGAACTGGTATAGAGAGCTGGACTCGAGACCCTCGCCTGTCGTGTGTTCAGCCAAGCTTTCGCTGCGGAGCTGGAGGCTGCCGGTGCGCGCGTCAGGGTGCAGCTCTACCCGGGCAAGACGCACACTGATCTTATATTGCAGGTGAGAGCAAGCGGCTTCCACCTTGCACTCATGCTGCTGCCTCCTGGCTGTCTCCTGGCTGTCTCCTGTCTCCTAGTTGTCTCCTAGCTGGTGCGCCAGTATGTCCAGGCGCTTGAAAGAGCCGCTGACTGAGGGGTGAGAATACTTCGTTACGCAGTGATGCTCAGTCATGTCTTTGCCCGGCAAAATCGTTTTTGATGAGCTGAAGATGCTTAAGCATAGCATAGGGTTGCTGCTGTGTCCCCATTTCAACTCCGCAGGTGCTTAGTCTGAGGTCCCAGTAATTGCTTGTTGTGCGCTTATATTTGAGAAAGTTCTCCTAAGCTTCCCGGTCTAGCTGTCAATGTTTGTCCATAGTGCAATATCGATGTTTCTTAGGATACGTCTGTTTTGTGCGCTTTGTGTCAAGGGAGAGTTTGAGCTTACCGTGTGATCCGTGTCCTTAGTGCGCTTTTCGTGCCCGCTGTCAGGATCCAATGCGGGGAGGCAAGGACGAGCTTTTGGCCGACATACTCTCCTTAGTTTATGCACAGGATGAGAAGGCGCACGCCCTTTGCCAAGCTGCGCCGCCGCAGAGAAGGATGGTGCCAGAAATACTGTTGCAGATGGCACATTACGTGAGCCCATTTTAGTTATATATTCCTAACGGATTATATCGCCTTCCTTATGTGTAGAAGAAAGGCATCCTCCTTGATCACCACATGTTTGTAGTACTTCAAGTAAAACTGTGCTCATTCGTCATTATTTTGTGCATAATACAAAATGTACCATCTGTCTCCGGTAGACATGAATGTGACCCATTTGTTGTCACTATTTTGTGCGCTCAATGCCTAGATATGAATGTGAGGCTGGCATAACATCGTTCACACTAATCCTTGACCACAGTTGGTCAGATAATGATAAGTGGAGTCACATGTAGACTATGAATAAACATTTGGTAACTGATGTTGTAAAGTAGTGGGGTTGCTAAGCACAAGCTGATTGAATTGGGAGCGAGGCAAGGGTGTGTGCACGTAACGGAGTGGAGTTCACAATGTGGCGAAGGCAATCATGATGCTCAACCCATGCTAACCTCGGCCCTACCATATTGTTTTTTTTGGTGCAGGGCATAGAATATTTTTTACGGGTCGCCTCGTCGTTATAATCTGTGGGCCGTCCAAACGTCAGAAGTCTGAACAATTGAACGCGGACGTCAGCTGCCTGCCGTGGGTCTGTCGAGTCGTAGGGCAATCGAACTGACAATTTGAGCTACGCTCAAATTGAGGTTTGAAAAGTAGTGAATATTTCACCAAATATTCACCAAATTCGAATGCATCAATCGAAGACACGGACAAGCAATTAACACTTGAGTAATTCCGAGAGCTAAGCCTAACCTACTTAAGTGAAGCCAGAAAAGGCTAAGCTCATGCAAGCGCAAATACAGTGCATAGTTGACCCACCCACCCCCCAAAGTTAAATAGAACAGAAATTCAATAGAGATGGCAGCCAACATAAGCAAAACCAGGGGTTCAAGAGTAAGAACAGTTAACCTAAAGAGAATTTGAGTTAAAGGACCTTTGGTTACAGTAGAATAATGAGATAGTTAAGAGTAGTTAAAAATAGAATAAATAAGCCAGTTTGGCAATTTAGTCTAAAGAGAATTGAACACTATACTATTAGGTTACAATAGGATAAAAGTCAGTCGTAGGAACCAGTCCCAGAAGCATAGCGCCACACGAGAACTCATATATGCACTTGTACTCTATCGCCTAAAACTGACAGTATGTGCCCAATTTCTTATTAATTCTCTTAGCATTTTCCTCTTTCTATTCTTTCATTTTCTATTGTGAAATATTCACTGCATTCAAAAGTGCCTGAGTGCCCAAGTGCAGTATATGGGAGCAGATGGGAGTCGGGACCAGTCGGGACTCGGCACCAGTCGGGACTCGGGACTGGGAGTCGTTGGTCGTCAGTCGCCAGTCGTCAATAGCAGTCAGGACATTGTAAGAGGGACCTTCACAACATCTTCCTCGTGCCAAATCTGATACAACTGGCCTCGACTGATGGCAAACGCAAGTTTGAACTACCACGCATATTATAGAGGGAAACGACGATAAAATGAGCAGCTCATGCACAAATACATGACGTGCGTAGCACATCTTCCCGGCATTTCCTGTTGAAATTGGGTCAAGAGGATTGTCTTGTTGAGAGTTTTTGGATTTCTTGTCTGCAGTTGCAAGCGTCTGAGCGCTCTGGGTATAGCCCGTAGGTAGGACCCATTTTGAACTTAGCGGGAGACTTTAATTGAAACCCTGTGCCTTCTTACTCCCTTGCTAATGTGATTGAAAGAACTTCATGCATGGTGTGTAGGACGGATGCTCTAAGCTGATGGGAAATAGTGACTGCTAGATAAAATTTGAGTGGTCTGCAACCATGAGTATGTGGGAAAATATAGTTTCTGGCCCCTACAAGTGGGGCCGGCTAGACGATCCTGACAATGAGCCGCCAGTTCAAGAGTCTCTTCCTAGTCCTCCGAGAGATCCTTTGATTGTGCAAGGGAGCCATCGCACAGTCTATGTCAATGATCCCAGGGCTGGGATGCAATTTGGCTACAAGGTACGATCGACGCTAGACGATGATAGTATCTCGTGAAGTTTAGCTTGCTGACTGCACATGTTACACAAACGTAGGCCATCGGCAAACTATGTTTCTCATTTTCCTTATGTCTCCATGCACTCAATCATCAGAAAGTGGGAATTGCTGACTTGAGATTTGCAAAGATGCACCACCATGCTGTGACGATTAGCTGCTCCATTCACCTGTTGGATACGCTCTACACGACAATATCGGCTGGGGCTGGATCACTTGACCAGCTGCTTTCTAACACCACCCTCTTGGGCGCAGAACAATTCGGTCTCTACGACCAAGTACACTTCCGTCTCGTTCTTACCAAAGGGTCTCTTCGAACAGGTGAGTCACGGCTAAATTCACTATCTGTTATTCATGCCTAGGCCTGGCCTTTTTGTGGTCAAAGCTTGTTTGTGGGAGTATGAAGATGGGATTCATGAGGAGCCAACCATCTGCGGCAAAAGATGTGACAATCAAAGATATGATGATGAAACATAATGCACTCTGGCTGTCAATTCTCCTCCACATTATGTTGTCAACAGCTCTTCATGAATATTTATTTCTGTCATGGAGCTGCCTGGGAGCATCAGTATATCAGTAGCAGATCTTCAGGGACATCATTGGAAGCTCGGACAATTCACAAAGCTAGGCACTTGCACTCCGCTGCTGGATTGTCTGCTCCCTATCGGCGAATGCTGGGGCATACTTCACCCCATAATTGCTATCGCTCCGTCGCCTCAGAACCCATTCTCAGTTCCCAAGTGTGTAGGGTGTGGCGGGTGGGGGAGGGTTACGAGCGATAACTTTGTGGCAAAAGCCGGGCACGTCTGCCGCCCCTGGAAAGTTGTGGTCGACACTTTGGGGTCGCTTGCTCATGACAATCTGCGACGAAGGCTGGCGTAGGACGGACAAGACGAGTAGCAGGATGTGCTGACGCGATCAGAAGCCATAGAATCAGTTGTCTGTATATTGCATCTGCCAGTAATCAGTGGTTGTCAGCAAGTGAGGAGGAGGAACGGGTGGTCTGATGGATACCTCAACTTGCTTCTTTCCTGCAAGTAATGGCCACTTGCTGGTAGTGGGCACTTGCTGGTTCCATTGCAAGTGGACTTGAGCAGCTCAGTGCCTCTGTTGGGAAGGAGAAAAGGAGTTGGGGGGATGGGGAATGAAGGGGGGGG
>WELA01001939.1:206206-232605 GCA_009602735.1 Mesotaenium endlicherianum
CCCCCTCGTCTTCCCCTTTTCCACCAGTGCTTGCTGCCATCGACCTCCTTGCCGTGCGTGTGCTTTACTACACACTTTCCGGCCCCGCCCCCGCTTGTCCTCTGCAGCTCCTGCAGCTCCTGCAGCCGTGGCTAAGTTGTCTCCTTTTGCCGCCTCTCCAATTGGACACCTCTGCAGCCCTGCGGAGAATCGCGGGCGCAGATCTAGGATGCCGGTGCAGTTGCGGAGGGCCTGCAGGCATTGGTCTCGAGCTGCGCTGCGAGTGACACTGCACTTGTAGTACAGATCAAGAGGAAGGAGCCTTTTTACACCTCACGTGGCTCAAACCTTCTCCCACCGCCTCCCCCCCTTCCCTGGGGGGGCCCCTCCGAAGAATGCTTGCCCGCATAGCTGCCCTTAAAGGGAGAGAGGGGGCCAAAAGCTCGCGGGCCTGCCTGTCTGCCCTGCCTGCCCTGCCCGCCTGCGCCTATATTTTCCTACAGCATAGGTCCTGCTGGTGATTACTTCGTTGTCATGGTGCAGCCGTGCGTCCTGCCCTGTCTCAACTAAATGAAGGATAAAGTTGCCGTTGCAGCATGCTGCTGTGAGTCTTACAAGGCAGCGGGGAAGAGGGGGGGTGGAAGGCCGGGGGGGGGGGGCCGTCTGCCTGCCTGCCATTGGCTGGTGTCGCGTGCGGGTCTCGCCTCTTTGTGGCGCGTATGCTTCAGGTCGTGCGTGCACACGTCAAGGACTAGCGACAGGTGAATCCTCCAGATGCCATTGATGGTCGATGCGCGCCCCGTTCCCACGCCTGTGCACCTTTTCCTTTCGTGTGCCTGTGTGCATGTGTGCGTGTGCGTGCGTGTGCGTGTGTTTGGCGCGCCTGCGAGCGCAGCATGAACCGGGCGGAGCTGCGGCGGCAGGGCATGGCGTCGCTGCCGCAGCAGGCGTCCAAGAAGTACACGGGCTTCGCCTTCGACACGCCCGGCTTCGAGTCCTTCTTCGCGCAGCAGGTTTGGCTGGCAGTTTCCATTGCCCCCTCACCCTCTCTTCCCCTTTCCCCCTCTCTTCTTCTCCTTTCCTCCTCCATTCCCTCCCCTTTCTTCCCCTCCTCTTCTCTCTTCTCCCCTCCCCTTTCCTCCCCTCCTCTCCTCTCTTCTCCCCTCCCCTTTCTTCCATCCCCTTTCCTCCTTCCCTCCCCATGCCCTGACTTGCAATTGAGTGCCAGCAGAGGACTTGCGTAGGCTCTGTGTGTGCTTTTGCTCTGAAGGCAAGTGTGCAGGTGCCCTCCACCTTCGGTTTTGCCAGTTGTTGGTGGTCTTTAGTGTTAGATTGCGTGTGTGCACGCATGTGTGTGACATTGTGTCTGCAATTTATCCTCTGGATGCTGTTGTCTCGCCAACCCACATGTGCTTGGATGCGTGTGTGTGCGTGCCATTGTGCTCGCATGTGTATGTGTGTCTTGTGTGCTCCTGCAATGACGCACGTGCGCGTGCCCGCCCTGAACTCGTGTGTCGCAGGAGGGCGTGGGCGCGGGAGGGCGCGCATATGACGTGGCGCGGAGGGCGTCCATGCGGGCGCGCCGCCGCACGGGGCCCGACGACGAGCTCCCCCACTTCGAGAAGTTTCCGGACCAGATGCCGACGCCACGTCACCTCAGGGGCCTGTCCCCCGCAGGAGGAGCAGGAGGAGGAGGAGCGGCCGGAGGCGGGCCCGGCTACTCGGAGGGAGGGGCCTTCAGCTCCGGCAACTCCAGCCCCACTGGGAGCCCAATGTCAGTGGCGGGGCCTGGGGGATACGCGCCTCTAGGGGCGAGAGGCCAGGGGCGGGGCCGGGGGGAAGGGGGCTCGAGCTCTTTGCTGTCGCATGACAACTCGCTTTTATAGACAATGTGTGTACGTGTGTATGTGTGTATGTGCGTATGATGCGTCAATTTGTGCTAGAGGTTGGGTAGTCCTGGTTTCCGATTAGGTTGGGTTGGTGGGGGTGGGCTTGGGTGGAGTAGAGGGGGGTGGGGGTGGGGATGGGGGGAAATAGGCTTAGAGGTGGGCTAGTGCTGCTGATGTAGTGATATTGGTACAGTTAAGGACGCAGTGCGTGCTATCAGGAGGACGCGTCGGAGAGACTGCCTTGTATGCATGCTTGCTTTGACCTTTCCCTCAGAGTAAACAAAGCCTTGGAAGACGCGCCAAGTATGCGTTCAAACATGGGAGGACTTGCCAGTACCGTGGCGCTTGTGCAATGTAATTTGCCAGTATATGTGATTGCAGATCTGCCGCGTCTTCGGCACATAATTGCAGACTTCATATGGAAGCCATTGGTGTTTGTTGAATTTTCACCGTAAGTGCATGCTTTGTGGTTGCAATTTGCGCGCTTGACCAGAGGACCTAGAAGAGGGGGGGTGCTTGTGCTTGTGGGGTGCCGTATGAAACATTTGCACCTGCCGTACATGAAGGTGCATACTGTGTGCTTTGATTATATGGTTAAATAATGCCGTCGATGCAAATTCAATTCGTACAATCATTTGGTGGGCATGCAACTGATTTGTACTGTTCATTGGCAGCTAACCTATGTTGTGCAATTGTACGCAATGCTAGATGGAATGTGCTACAACATGAAAAGTAACTGTACATTAACCGCCAACGACGACCATCTTAACACTGTACGCCCACATGTTGAACGGGTCGGTGGAACGAGCTAGTTGGCGCACTCTGATATGAGATTGACCATAGCTGACCATTGCCTGAGTGATTCTTGCCATGTCTTTATTCGAAATGCGGCAACTGCGTCACTCTATTCTGCCTGCACTAACATAAATTTGGCCCCACGTTTTACTGCGCTGTATATGTGCGATTCTAGTTTGATTCCGATGCGCCCCATGGAGTGCACCTCTTCTTTATCCCTTCGATGCCGAGGTCCACTCATATGCTCATGGCCATTTTCTTTTTTCGATTACCGTGCACGGTGCAATGGAGAAGCTAGACTGTGTTCACAGAAGTACTGGAAGAAAGGCCTAAGATGTATGTAGCAGCTGTGTTCAGGCCCCTTTAGGGAGACCACGTTCCGATTTTTCTTCTGTCTATAAACGTCGACGAGGACTGTGCCAATCTGGTCCTGCTATCCAACCAGTCCTACCGACCCCTGCGCTATGCACTCGAACCAAATTTTTGAAAGATTATCAAGGTGCTTTATGGCCATGTCGGCTTTACACTTTTGCTTCAGAGGTTTTTTGTTGCGGGAAGTGTGAGGAGAGCCTCATTTTTGAGGTTCTTTCAGAAAGCTCTTGACCGTGCTGAACGGTAATTAAGGATCAGCCTGTCTGGAAGTCATGTGTTCTCCTGCACGTATACGTTGGCAGACAAGTTTGTCGACAAGTTGAAGAGAGACAACATTCTGGAGTCCCTCGGATGCTCTGCGAAGGGAGGGGTGCACACGAGCGAGGCGCGTGGCAGTTGTTGTCAGCATCTGCCGCCGCGGCTGGCGCTCTTTGGCTGGCGCAGCATGTGCGCACCCATCACAAACTCGAGAAGCGCAGAGGCTGCCCTCCCTTTTCGGCTGGCAAGCCAGCCCCTCTCTTTTCAGGAGGACTCATCTCTCGTGCACCTCACTGCACTGCAGGGCCTGCATTTTGGCAGGCACGTCCGCTGAAGACGCCGGCGCTCGACTAGCGAGACCAGGATAGAGCGTAAGAGTGAGCATTGACTGGGAACGTGTGTCTGCACGGGTACATCATTTATGTGCAGGTATAGGAGCACAATTTGCGGCACATTATACGATATCAAGTTCCAATACAAAATGTATCAAACTAGCACATGCTCAGCGTAAATTGTTCTCATGTGCTGAAGTAGGAGTGGCAAGCGTTCCGTGAAGTGCCAAGACGACGCACTAAGGGGCAATGAGAGCTATAGCGTAGAAAGAATAAGAGGTGGAATTTAGGCACAATCACCCAACATGGGGCAATTTATATGCTAAAGTAGGTGATCCTCACCTAACTTCATTATAGAGAAATAGTGCATCAAACTGTTCAATTTGAGGTTGAACTGACAGATTTCCACTAACTAAAAGTTGCAGTAGACACTTGATGCATCCCGGGTCTCATGTCAAGCAAGCACTCCCAAAAATGTCCAAGTCTAGCATAAACCCTCCAGCAACCCTTATATACAGAATGGTATACTAGAAGAACATCATCAGGTTCTAAAACGCCCTACTGAACTGACTACAATAACCAAGTCTGGTCCTAACAATAGCTTGGACCCTACTGCTATGTACATGAGCTGTGACGCTGCCACCTGATGTCCTCAAAACCTCAGCCCTCAAAACCTCAGCCAGATGGTCTTGCTTGGGCTTGCCGGCCTCCCATCCGCCAAGGCTGCCACACACTGCCACAGTTGACAATGAACTCACCTCCCGGCCTGCCTGAGTCGCGCCCTCATACAGCGACCCCGATGCAACCCCAACTGCTGCGAGCGCGAGTGCCAAGGTACTGAGGGACTGAGACGTTGCCGCCCTTCCAGGCTCGCCACTCGCCAGTACTGACAGCAAGCACGCCAGCAGCACCCGCGCATGTCAGGCCCCCACTTGTCTCCTGCTCTGCTTCTCTAAGCATGCGTCGATCCTATGAGGCAATCATCCAAGGAGGCACTGCCTAGCAACGCTGGACTTGTCCTAGCTCTATGCCAGACTCCCCCCTGCCTCAAAGCTCACCCTCGTGGCCTCAAGCCAGCCTCAGAAAGCGGAATACTTGGCGCACAGAGTAGACGAGCTACACAGGTATGGGCATGTGCCGCAAGGGTAGATAGCTCTGGCTCACGGCTATCAGCACCCCTCAGCCTGGGGTTCCTGCGCATCACCCTGGCTTGGTAGCGCTCCGAGAAGCGGCAGGGGGGCCTCTGCCGGGCATACTCAGCATACGAGCGAAGCTCACGAACCGTGGGACGCGAGCCGCAGGAACAGTAGATGCGGATGCCTATTCCAGGCTTGCTCAGCAGCCAAGCAGACGATGACAGCAGCTTGCAGTATTCTACGGTTACGTGCTCTAGAGTAGGCAAGCGTGCGTTGTCGTAAGAGCCTCCAGTGTGAAAGCCACCAAAGCCACCAACGTTCAGCGTTGTCAGCCGCCTAAGAGGGCGGAGAACGAGCGACGGCGCCGCGGAGCGCAAGCGGAGATCCAGAAAGCGCAGGCTGGGCGTGCGCTCGAAGAAGTCAGGGGGAAGGTCCCCTGGCTGGAGAACTTACAGCTCGAGCTCCTCCAGAGCGGGTAGGTGGCGCTCCAGCACTGGGGCAGCCGGGCTACTGAGATGCATCTGTTTCAGACCCGGGCTGTAGATGACCTCTGGCATGTGCGCCCCCCACGCCTGGCATGATACCCTCAATGAAGTCAGCGACGGCAGCCGGGGAATCTTCTCGAGCCTGAGGTCACTATAACCTGACTGATCGTCGACAATAAGAGTCTGTAACGAGGTCAATACTCTCAGGGAACTGAGCAGCTTCGTGGTGCCTATAGTAGCACAGCGACAGCGTCAAGCTAGCAAAGGACTTCAACCTCCCCAGCCACTCCGGCAGCTCCAGCCCCAGCATCGAGGCCGGAAGAGTCAAGTGCAGCGTCTCCAGCTCGAGCAGACGTGCGAGTGACTCATTCACAGGCACAGGCAGATCGAGGAGGTAGTCTTCTATGTCGACATAGATGCTCTGGTAGACCAGCGTCAGCTTCTTCAGACAGACAAGATTGCTGAAGTCCAGGGCGTGTAACATGGCGTGGAACCTCAACAAGAAGCTCTTTGAGCAAGTCTCCCACAAAGTGCAAAATGCAAACTCCAAGTGCAGCTCCTGTAGGCTCGTGCATCGCTGGAGGACGAGTGCCACGTCTGCCACAGCTTCTTTCACTTCGTCCTCGACTTCACCCCCCACGTGCAACGTCAGAGACTTAAGTTGGGGACAGCTTGAGTTGGCAAGCCATGCGAGGAGCTGCCTCCTGCTCTCCCTCTGAACGTCCTTGTCTCCAAGCTCAACGTGTGACACTCTCTTGCACGTCTGCAAAACTCCGAGTGCAGCCTTCACATTGCTCGAGTCCCTGAGGCGCACGCGTGTGTAGCAACAACGAAGAAGCCCCAGCCATCGACGACAAACACTGCTGAGGGCTGTGACGCGCCTCATGTGCACCCCTCCTTTCTTCGTACGCCCCGCAAACTCCAGGATGCAACCCAGGACCTCATCTGGAAGGTCTGCCAATCCTGTCTCCCTTGAGCTTCTCTGCAGCACGAAGGTGCAAGATAATCAATACAAGCTTGGTCCAGCGGGTGCAACAGCATCAACACAAGACCATTACTACAGACGAAATCGTGCTGGTCTCCGCAAAATGCTCAGGCCTGTGAAGCCAAATTCAACAATAATAGGCCTGGTACCATGATGAGACGAGCAGATCAATGAATCAGATATAGAACAGAAAATAATACATGTCGAACAATGAAGGAGATGCGCGGTGGTGTAACCTATGCTAAAGAATGCAATTATGATGGTGATTAATATTTATCCCTAGCGGAACTTTCAAGCCACTGACTTCTGATCACCTGAACCTTTCCCAGTGTCATTGATGGGCGGGATGCACAAAAAATGACTAGTCAAATGGCCCGGTAATAACATAAAAAATAAAAAACGTGAGTACAGCTTCCATGGGTAGAGAAATTGTGTACCATAATTTTCGCATGAGCAGGGGGGGCTTGTACAGAGTCACACATTTTCCTTTCCCGGCAAGGTCAGTTTTTGTACGTTAGTCGGAGATGAAACATGTTTGCCCTTGCACGAATATATAAGAGTCCTCCTTGCTCCTCGAGACCTACCGTATACTGCCGTCGAACTTTCTGAGAGAAGAAACACATTCTTGAGAAACTAAAGGGTTTCTGGAATATGGATGGTCGCTCAAAATCATTCAGAAGCACGACTGCTGTAGTACTTCGCAAAAGGAGTTGCTGGAGTGGTCTCTTCACTCGTCACATCAAGGCATGAAGTAGGCCGGTGTCTTAAAACCAGGTCCTAACG
Organism: Mesotaenium endlicherianum; assembly: GCA_009602735.1. Lineage (NCBI taxonomy): Eukaryota > Viridiplantae > Streptophyta > Zygnematophyceae > Zygnematales > Mesotaeniaceae > Mesotaenium > Mesotaenium endlicherianum. Next base: position 213,221 of record WELA01001939.1, read on the forward strand.
GAGCACAGAAACCAACAGAAGCCTTACATGAACATACTCGTCGGACGCGTCGTGGGTAAATGCGATGATGGTCCTGACTTGCACCATTTTGATCGCATTCATTCTTGACGGAACTTGCTGACGCGACTTTTAGATGTCGCGACTACTATCCGTTTGAGGGTGCCGCACGCGCAGCGCAAGCTACGGCCACCCAGGTACGGAAAGTCAACGTGACTCACCGACCACTTGACTGATTTCGTCGCAGTCGGCGGTTATGTCAGCATCAAGACCACTGGCAAGGGGTCAATGTCAATGTGCCCACACCCAGGAATGGGGGAGGTTTTGACAGCATAAACAGCCGCGAGACTAGAAGCTGGGGATCAGTGATGAGCCGCCCAGCAGGTACCAAGTCCGGTACTGTGTGACCGGCAGATTAAGCCAGGTCATGGCCGCAATGCCAAGATAGATTACGGCCGCCCGGGTGGGAATCTTGAGCAAGTGGCATTTGCTTGTACACACCGTGCAGGAGTTCTTAGCCATGAGCCAATTAGGCGTGACTGCCAGCTGAGAAGCTAAGCAGCCACGCGCGAAAGTCACGAGGTGTGCATGCATGTTGAGTGACTACGAGCTTGAGTTGAGCATGCCTAGGCAGAAGCGACATGCAGCTAAGCTTTGTGACTAAGCACGGCATTCTCAAAAGATGACGCTGTGAGGTGCCTGCGAAAGGCACGAATCTTGCCTGAGATATGTCATTCACTCTCACGCACTTTTGCCAAGAAGCAGAAGAAGCTGAAGGAAGGAGGAGAAGGGCGCGAAGAAGAAGAAGGAGTTCCCAAGGCCATTAGAGGGCCGAGGCCCCACGCTTCTGCCGACGCTGAAGATTCTTCTCAGTGTGTCATAGATAAGTTAGGATTGTAGGAGTTCCCAAGAGGGAATCTCACTGTTGAAAGCAGGAGGACTGCAGAATAGAATCTGCTAGGAGATTAGCACAGATTTGGCCGAACGCCACAAGTGTGTGTGAAGCAGCCTTAAAATGGTAAGTTGTGTGTTAGTTTCCAAATTCTCAGAAGTCGCATTCGTATCTCGAAGAGAGAGAGTAGTATTGACAGATAAAGCTCTCAGTGAAGAACTGAGTGAGCCTAGCCTGGTAGTGAAGAGCTGCTAAGGCGCGGTGTTAAGTGAAGAGCTTAACCCAGGCCAGCATAGATGTGTAGTTTCAGAGCTTTGTAAGCTGTGACTTGCGAAAGTTAAGCGAAAGCCTGAAGGCCGATTTTCTCCTAACCTGACGTTGTATGTCAAGCTGCTTAGAGTGTGATTTCTGCAAACCACAATTTGCTCGCCTGTGAAGTCAAGAACCTTAGGGCATAAAGTCTATTTGGAAGGAAGAGACTTCCGTCCTATGTAAGAGGAATTAAGGCAAGGCAGGTATTTTTAAGAATTTCTGTTAAAGTCTTAGGATAAGCAGACAGCGAGAGCTGGGTGAAGAAGAACGTTGCCCTGAGTACTGGCTATGGTTGCATGGTGCAAGTTCAGGAGCCCAGGGATGGGTTAACCCTGGTAAGGCTTGTCACCGACACACGTGCGAAGATCGATCGACCAGGTCGAAGGCACACGTGCTGAAAGGCTACGCACGTGCCGAGGGACCGACACTGTTAGGCACAACATAGATCGAAAATTCACAGACTTTCACATAAATGAAATTGTGCAGTAAAGAATAGAAGTAGGAATGTAGAGGCGCTATTAGAGTACGCGCGCGTAACTTTTGAAACTGACTTTTAACCTAATCTAATATTAATTTGTATATGTTGTATACTCTTTAGACTTAGCTCACTTACCTCTAAATACTTCCTAATGCATACTTTGTTCTAAATTTTCTACCTTTTCCTAGAGGGTGGGTGGGTGGACTCTAGTAGCACTACGCACAGTGTGCACTATAATGACTTACTAGCTCCTGCGATGCTGTTTAGCACTAGGTTTTCTGCTTGTGGAACCATAACAAACACCACTCGAGGCACTCGAGGCTGTTTTTGAACGGTCATTTTAAAATCAGTACTCATGTGGTGCAAGCAAGTAATACATGTTGTAATGAATCAGTTCATTATTTATTTAATTAATTGCATATATAAATATAACACTAAATAAGTGTTATGTCTATATACTCACATGTGCGAGTTCATCTAAATGAATGTATGTCGATGTAATGCGAGTTTACTTACTTTGTCAAAAAGGTCAGCAGGATGACTTTTGTACCATAGTGTAGTTTGCTGACTTTGTTGAAAAGGTCAGCAGGATGACTTTTGTAACATAGTATAGTTTGCTGAGATTTATATATCAGTTATATACAGGATATAATATCAGTAGGTTGACATATAGTAAGCTCGCTTGATATTAGTCAATGTACTTAGCTTCAGTACGCTGAGGATAGACATATTCATTTAGATTGTTATTTGTAGATTGGCACATGTGACCGTAGTATACTGAAAGTCGGGAGGTCGACTGAGATTCGGTAAACCGATGTCCTACCAGTATGGTTAACTCCTGGGTAGGCGGAGCCGTCGTCAGTCAACTGAACAGTTAGGACTTCAGTCAACCGACCAATTAATATGGTCGTTATACCTAGATCCGCGGGTCCCAACTTAACGGGTTTCCCACGAAACGGCGCACCTTGCGCCGTGGTCAACCAGGTGGTCACTAGGTACATAGCAGGCTGGGATCTCGTGGTCCCTCATTCTGGACAGTAGGCTTTACAGTCGGATTTCTACTTGCAAGTGATGTGTGCACTTTTTGGGTTCGTTCTAATGACCAGCCTTCACTGGAATTGCCATGGCTGCTTCGTTTGCGCTCCATTTGGAGCGAACTAGGACTTTTCGGAAAGGTCTCGTCAAGATGCATCCGTTGCTGTTAAGTCTGCTCAATTTGGAGTAGTATTGACAGAGTTATGCCCTCTGACATTTCGGGGTCACACAGCGGACAGATTCCATGGTTTTTGCACCTAAGTCAGTGGGATGTGTTTGAGCTACTTTATGGTCATCTGAATGAGAGCGCCTTTGCTATTCAGTCCCCTGATGTTGTGTATGTGCTTACACATGCTTGTATGCCTGGTAGGCAAGACGTCAGGAGTTTCTAAAGGAGAAGCTCTAGTCCTCAAGCTCGCCTCTTTCTTGTGCCTTGCATTCGTGTGCAACTATGGCACACTACGATAAGTGAGTCAAGGGTTATAGATGAGTAAACGAAATTCATTATAAGGGCGAAGATCGCTCCCTGATTTCACACGCTTCCACCTATCTCTGATCTTTTATATTTAAATGAAATATATTAATCTTGAATAAGCAAGATTCATTTCACATGTCCACATTCACATTGAAATAAGCTTTCTAGCCATACTATTATGCCGATTTTAGGGCCGGTATTTAAGGTACTTTTTGTACTCTTAGTGGGACTACACGCGCGCGAGGAAAAAGTACATTTTCTTCCGCCGCAATATCCAAAAAAGTACTGCAAAGTGGGGGCTGTTGATTTTTCTTTGCCTACCCTATGGTATGCAGAGTGCATTGCACTTTATAGATGTGCAATTCATTCACTACACACAAAGTAGCAACCTCTCAAACTTTGGTGTCAAAATCCACACCAGGTTTTTCTTGGGTGGTTCCATAACTTTAGGGGCAAGGTGTCCAACCAAAAATATATTTTTTTACATAGCTTGAAGAATACTTCATGCATTTCAATGAAATTGGTTTTGTTGTGTTCACCTCTTACTAAGGGCCTACTTACAGTGGGCCTTTCCGGTGCATTATTCTTGAACGAAACGTAGGAAAGTGTACGGCTTGAAAAACGACGTGTTTAGGGTCGTTTACAGTGGTTTCGGGCGGATGATTTCAATATTGAAACGATGTTCAGTTTTGAACGAAATGGCCATTTCGTTCAAGAATACTGAACTTTTCAATTGACCTACAAGAGGTATATTGAAAGTCTTGGAAGCTATTCGACCTCGATCCACGACAAGTCACGCCGTTTTTCGTGTCAAATCGACTCCATGTGTACTCAAAGTATGTACGGGGACAGTGTAGCATATGTCCTTGTCGTACCAGTCACTATTTTTTTGATCGATATGGCGCGAGCCCATGAAGGCCTACGATCAGGGAAAGATGTAACCCTAAAGTAGAATAGACTCCTGCATCGATCGACAAATGGCAAAAGAACTCCCACAGTGTGACAGCAAAAAGGCTAGCTTCTCAGTGTTAACTCTTCAACAATTCTGACTCCAGCATTATGGCTTCTTCACCTTCTCCCATGTGTCTGCCGCAATCAACTTTGGATGAGACTCGCTTACAAGGGGAGATAATTGAGGAGGGTGTCTTGAGCCCAACAACTGAGTTTGTGTTAGACAATGAGGGAGACGGAGTTGGAGTAGCAGGGGTTAAGAAGGTGCGCAAAAAGGAGTTATGGCCACTATGTGTGCAGGTTATGCTTGTAGATGTTTGTATTGCACAGAAGGTGCAAACAAAGGATTCTCAAGAACAAAAGAAAGCCACTGCTGATTGGCTTGCTTTAAGCCAGGGGAAATCACGAACTGTTGGGGGGGTAGGTGGGTTCGCTACCAAGGGCAAGGCTGCACATAAGACCAGACTTGAAAGATGGTCGGATGTGTCGGGTGGGCTGGAACTATTGGGTGTAACAAGATTGCCGGGACAATGTGCCTTGAAGTGGGCCACTCTTTATGCGGGCTACAAGGCCATCATTGATTTCTTGTCCAAGTCTGAGGTTCCCCCTGACTTTTTCAAAATGTCCCACGATGAGAAGCTAGACGCTATAGCAATTTATTCTATGTCAACTATGAACCCCAATTACGACCTAGAGATATTTGAGAAGATCCATGAGTATGCAGATGAACTTCACTCCGTCATCGGAGGTTTCCACATGTCGCCGGCAAGCGCCCAAGATGCGGCACGGGAGATGCTATGGGGTGAAGGACCTAAGAGGGAAAGCCGATTGAAGAGGCCATCGGATCCTTCTAAGCCTCAGCAGGTAAAATATCCCAAAACCATGTGGGTTGGAGGGATTGGCAGGCTGGCTGGCTTGTGCTGCTGGGATGTGCAGGGTTGGTAGGGGCTGTGCGGGACGGGGCTGTTGCTCGTTGCTTGCCTTCCCACTTTGCTGACCCTAACTGCACACGTTGAGGCAGGCTGCCAAGTGCTTGCCCCTGGTTACACACGTTTGGGCAAGTTGGCAGCAGCAGCAGGCCAGCAGCCTGCCCCTGCTTGCACACGTTAGGGCGCGCTGCCAGCAGCCAACCCCTGGTTGCACATGTGGGGCGGCCAGCAGCTGGCCTCTTGCTTGTTTCCGATGGGGCAGGCTGGCTGCAGTAGGCCAGCAGCCCGCCCCTTGCATGTTTCCGTCAGGGCGGGCTTCTTGCATGCTTCTGTTGGGTGGGATGGCTGCAGCAGGCCAGCAGCGGACCCCTTGCTCGTTTTTGTTAGGGCGGGCTGGCTGCAGCAGGCCAGCAGCTACCCCTTGGTTGTTTCTATGGGAACGGGCTGGTTGCATGTTTCCATCGGGGCGAGCTGGTTGCATGTTTCTGTCGGGGAGGATTGGCTGTAGTAGGCCAGCAGCTCGTCCCTTGCTTGCTTCCATCGAGTGGGTTGGCTCCGTCAGGGCGGGCTGGCAGTAGCAGCAGGCCAGCAGCCTGCCCCAGCTTGCACACGTCGGGGCGGGCTGCCAACAGCCTGCCCCTGGATGCACATGTTGGGGCGGCCAGCAGCCGGCCCCTTGCTCGTTTCCGTTGGGGCGGGCTGGCTGTAGCAGGCCAGCAGCTGCCCCTTGCTTGTTTCTGTCACATTGCTTGTTTCTGTCATGGCGGGGTGCTTGCATGTTTCCGTTGGGGCGGGCATACGGCGACTCATGCCCTTTTCTTTTTGGTTTGCATGCAGGCTGCCCGAGCGACCCATTTTGCCAGCTCCTCTTGCGTGCCGTCAAGAGTCCAATTGGGTCACGCGACGAGCATCGTCATAGTAGGCCAGTATATGGTGGACGCCACTGTAGGGTGGCCTTTCATTCTGAGGTTCACAGCTTATGATGATGCCCTTGAACCCGATGCACTTAGCGCTGCCACAAGGAACGTAAGTCATATACTTCTAAATTGCATTTATGCGTCTCACATTCTTGCGTTTGATATTTATAGTTATTTTTTTCATGGTCATCTATTTGACACGACATTCCTGTTGTTCTTGCAGGAGTTGATGCTGATGGCTACCATTGATACTGAGGCCACCATTGTAAAAGGCCACGAGGATGGTGACAGTAGTTTAGATGCGTACAGGTTCTCAGTGAAGATGGATACAGATCCTGGATTGTGGAGCTTGGTGGTGCAATCCAACCTCTTGTACTTGGCAAATGCAACGGACCGATCAAGGTATATTGAAATCGCAAGAGATGGCACAGCAACCCTTCCGGTCTGGCTTGTGCAATTGGTAAGTTCCCTCCTCCATCTTTATCAATTTGTGCAGCAATAGTGTCTGCATATGCTCACATGCAACCAACTTAGCAACCTTACCTACAAACCACGTTCTCTTACTTCATATGTCACATACAGGCTGAGCAGGAGCTTGAAGATGACGATGACACCATGCCCCAAGACGACCTAGAGACAAGTTTGGAAGAAGAGATGAGTTGTGCAAAAGTGATGGTCGCAACACAGTAGATAACCTTGCTTCACTTTAATGTTTTCGCGTTTCATTTATCAAAATGGGTGCACCGCTAGTATGCAAGCTACTATACTCATGTCCTTGTATGTGTTGTTGAAGCAGGATGCTGCAAGTATAAAGAAGCGCAAGCGCCCGCGTGGCCAAGCACGTACTCCACCTTCGCTTGGCAGTGACCTGATGGAAGCTACCAAGATGCAAGTAGAGAACATGAGGGAAATAAGTAGGGACACTACACTTGTGGATGCCACAAGTGCATATAATAAGGAGTTAGCAAAGGAGTCTAGGGAGTTCCAGAGAGAGCTTGCGAAAGATGCCATGGCTACTCAACTTGCATGCGCTAAGGAAATATATACAAGTATCAGTAGCAGCATCTCTGCACTTACTATGATGTTTGCCACCATACACAGCAAAGCTAACTCGGGAGGTGAATAGACTTTAATTTTTTCATATGACATTGTACAAGTATTACAAGGACATTAACAAGTATGTGTTTGCTAATGATACGCAGTGGTTATGATTTCATATTAAATACTGGTACGATTGATTGTGTTTGTGTGATTCAAATGTTTGCATTGTGTAGAAATATGTGTGCAGTTTTACTCTATTGCAAGATGTATTACAAGTTTAAAAGAACTTGCACATGCGTTGTAATATTATAATTAACTTCATGCAAGATGCGTCGATTACCACTGCCCATGTTCAAACATACACATGCATATCATTGCTCCGATGTGGGCAAACAACGCACACACATACATATAAGTTGGAGGGCATCTATAGAAGCTTATTCAAATTATATTTGTTACACATAAATAAGTTTTGCGACACTTACTTTCCTGATATACGCCTAGTACGTTTCCTACACCCTATGAATAAATTGCCTACAAACTAATTTCTTCAAGGTCGTTGCAGAAGGAATTTCTCAACAAGTCTCGCACTTCTATGCCAAGGAGAGCCATTCTCCCATCTTCTACATGACGATCTACCTCTTGTGGTTCTGGCATGGGGTAGTCCTCTACGTTTGTCTCACGAATATCTATAAGCCAGTTGTGTAAAATGCAACCAGCAATTAGAATGACAGAGGCATATTTTGTGTCATGCTTCAAAGAACGATCGACACCATTAAACAAGCGCCACACGTTCTTGAATATACCAAAGGTTCTCTCAACACACATCCTCTGACTAGAGTGCTGAAAATTGAATGTCGTACATGACACACTAATCACACAACGTACTTTCTCGTAAGGCGTAACCACTCATGGCATAATTTGATAACCCGCATCAGCTAAAAGATACGGCCTCACAAAATCTCCCAAATCTAACTCAACGTCGGGAGCGGCTGACAAGACATGAGATCTTTGCACATACTCATTGTGGACAGGAGATGCTTTAAAAATGCGAGAGTCGTGCACTGAGCCGGGCCAACCTCCATACACATCCAAGAAACGACACTGTGAATCAACTATCGCTTTCAAGACAATTGTGTAGTCACCTTTTCTGTCGTGGTAGCATCCGCCCAGCCATCCAGGAGGTCTCTTGATCTTGATATGAGTGCAATCAATTGTTCCAGCGATACCTCTCCAGCCATACTTCACTTCAAAGGCATCCATAACCCTTTGAAGTGGCGCACCAGAAGGATATTGAACACGACTGGAATCTACTAAAACGAGGGCAGCAGATACTTCTCTAATTGCTATGCAAACGGTTGCTTCTCCAAATCCAAGTATTTCGCTTATTGTCAGCAACGTGCAACCCCCTGCTAGCCTCAAAAGAGTAGCAGCCACCTTTTGCTCCGTACTCACGGGCTTGCGTACAAAATTTGTCTTACCCCTTAATACAAACGGTTGAACGCATCTAACCAGGACCTTAGAATTGCCCCTAGAGACGTCGCCACCTAACGTCATCCCACTGCCTCATAACGACTCTCTCGAACCAAAGTGAGCACCTAGGCAACACGTACAGTCTATGTTGCAAGCGTTTCTTCTTCCTTGACAGATGGGCATAGTAGCATAGCACGGTATGCTGCATGCTAGCATGCCTTAGCAATTGCTTACTCTCATTTGCTTGGTTCTCAATTGCAGCATGTACCTCATGGATGGTGTTTCGGAGGACATCACCAAACCTCTCTTCAAGAGAGGCCCACTGGTTGACAGCAAATATAACGATGAGGAGAGCGACAACTGTTGTAAACTTCTGTGCTCCAAGTGCATCCATGGTTACGAGAACATGTAATGCGGAAGTAAAATGGCAGGATCGGAACCTGACCCCCCCCCCCCCACCCCACCTCACCCCACCCCAACGCACCTCACTCCACCCTCTCAACGAGCCATTGTGAGCAGCAAGCCTACCCAGACACAACNTAGCCAGCCCGACCCGACATAAACGTGCAAGGGGGGGGCTTGCTGGCCTGCTAGGCCAGCTCGCCCCGACGGAGACGTGCAAGAAGCCTATCCCAACAGAAACAAGCGAGGGGCCGGCTGTTGGCCTGCTGCGCCAGCCCGCCCCGACGAAAACGTGCAAGGGGGGGGCTGCTGGCCTGCTGCGCCAGCCCGCCCCGACAAAAATGTGCAAGGGGGGGGCTGCTGGCCTGCCGCAGCCAGCCCGACCCGACGGGAACGTGCAAGAAGCCCGCCCCGACAGAAAAGAGCGAGGGGCCGGCTGCTGGCCTGCTGCACTCAGCGTGCCCCGACGGAGACGTGCAAGAAGCTCCCCCCAACAGGAAAGATCAAGGGGCCGGCTGCTGGAGAGCTGCAGCCTGTGCGCCCCGACAGAAACGTGCAAGGGGGGGGTGGCTGGCCTGCCGCAGCCAACCCGACCCGACGGGAACGTGCAAGAAGCCCGCCCCGATAGAAACGAGCGAGGGTCCGGCTGCTGGTCTGCTGCAGCTAGCCCGACCCGACGGAGACGTGCAAGAAGCCCGCCCCGACGGAGAAGAGCGAGGGGCCGGCTGCTGGCCTGCTGCACTCAGCGTGCCCCAACGGAGACGTGCAAGAAGCTCCCCCCAATAGGAAAGATCAAGGGGCTGGCCTTTGGAGAGCTGCAGCATGTGCGCCTCAACAGAAACGTGCAAGGGGGGGCTGCTCGCCTGCTGCGCCATCCCGCCCTGACAGAAACGAGCAAGACGCCCCCCCCGACAGAATTAAGCGAGGGGCCGGCTGCTGGCCTGTTGCAGCCAACCCGACCCGACGGAGACGTGCAAGAAGCCCGCCCCGATAGAGAAGAGCGAGGGGCCAGCTGCTGGCCTGCTGCAGCCAGCCCGTCCCGACGGACGTGCAAGGGGGGGGCTGCTGGCCTGCTGCACCAGCCCGCCCCGATGGAATCAAGCAAGACGCCCCCCCGACAGAAACGAGCGAGGGGCCGGCTGCTGGCCTGCTGCAACCAGCGAAACCCAACGAAAACAAAGAAGATGCCCCTCCCGAAAAAAAAAAGCGAGGGGTCGGCTGCTGACCTGCTGCAGCCAGCCCGGCCCGACGGAGCAAGCAGAGGAGGGACCTAGGGGCCTAGGCCTGTGCCCCCCCTACCTGTCCTTTCCGACAGTGTAGACTGAGTCGCCCTTGGGCAATGTGCACGTCAACACGTAGGCTTCGCCGTCCCGCTTTCCGGACGAGACACAGGTCACCACCTGCCTCCCCTCCCCCCCCTCCCCCACCCCACGCAGGAAACACCAAGTGGCGAATGAGCTCCGCCCCGACCGCAGCAAGCAAGGGGCGGGTTGCAGCACCGCAGAAGCTAGCCTACCCTCACTGAAGCGATCAAGGGGGGACTTCCTAGCCTGCTGCAGCCTGGCTGCCCCACTGAAACAAGCAAGGGGCAGCCTGCTGGCCTGCTGCAAGCAGCCCGCCCAGACCATAACAGGCCATACAACATAAGCCTGCAGCGCCTCTAGCCTCCGAGGGTGCAGCCGCTGCCATTGTCCCCCGCATATCGTAGAGTAAGGGAGGGACAAAAGAGAGTAGAAGGGAGGAGTAGCAACAGCTGCCAGCTCCTCTAACACAAAAGCGATGGTAACCGGCCGCACTGATCTATGCACATCACATGATCTATGCACATCAAATTAAACAACGGCGGGGCAGCCGCCACCTATGCCTGGCCATCCATATCGAGATTTGAAACAAAAAGCAGACCCTCTCAGGCCCCCGGTAGGCAGACAAATGGCCAAATGAGGAAGTGCATGCATTTTTTATTGCTGTGACACTAATTGTCAAAGCCTACCTGTTCTGGTAGCGGGCGAACTTTACAGATGACGTAAGTGCAGAAGACACTGTTGGCCTCCTGTAAAAACATGCTGATCTGTCACCGTCAGCAACAAGTTGCCGTAAAACAAAATCCGACGTTGCAGTATGGCACTACTAAACACTGCAAAACTTAAGAGCGCGTGGTAGATGTTTCCCACGCATTAATATTTCATATCAGCTGAATTTGAGCAAACAGAACATGCAAATAATCTCACCTGCCAATGTGCCAATGAAGGTGGGCAAAGGCAGGTCTTAAAAGAAAACCTAAATAAAGCTGCTCAGAGAGAAACTTTGCCGACTTCTCTGCGACGAAGAGTTGTGAAGTAGAAAGGAGGAAGACGTTTAAGCATTGGGGTGCCTTCGTGTAATGAATCAGTATATTAGTCGATATAATATTCATTTAAATATAATAGTTAATTAAGTTCAGCCTGCTGAACTTTAGTTAATAGTCAGTCTGCTGGACTTTACATAATTATCAGTTTGCTGACTCAGTCGAAAGCAGCAGGCTGAAAGTCCATATAAGTCAGCTTGCTGACACATTCTTTGACAGCAAGCTGACTTCCGTACTCGGTAGCAGCGAATTGCCTTGATATGCATCTAAGTGCGATATGCTAGATGAATAGCCAGATGACATCCCTATGATGGATGGCTATTCGGGATGATGGGAGATGGCAGTGGATTTGGTTAACCGAGGTCCTACCAACGTGGTTAACTCCCGGGTAGGCGGTGCCATCGCACTGACCGTTGAACAGTAAACTCATTCCATGTACATACGCTAGGCATTGCTCTCGAGTTCGGCATTCGGAAACGAGGCCAACTCTCTTGTACAGCTTACTGAGAGAACTCTGAATCCAAGGCGAGAAGCCATTGATACGCACTGTCTTCTAACCTTGCTTATGTATGAGTTTACTGATTTGCATCATTGATGCTAGTTTACTCGCATTTGACTTACGAGTATTATTCCCTGCTAGTGTATTGTCCTTTGCCGTTTAACTAGTTAACGGAAATACCATAAGATTACTTGCTGATATAAAGATCTTTATTAATTGTTAATCGCCTATTTGGTAAGTCGATTCATTTCACTTCGTGAGAAAAATAGAAAAGGAGGCAAAATAACTTGGTTTGCTTTCCTGAAATATGTCTTCGCACACCCGCGAAATCCGTTCACCATTCGCGCGAGATCGCGAGGAGGGGAATTGACAAATACAGTTTGGAAAATGTGCACGAGATGCACTGTAAACCGAACAAGCTTTTTGATAATGCCCTTCTTTTGAAAAACGTTATTTGCATTTTCGTTCAATACCGCAATTGCCGTTGTTGAATAATGGTGCTGGGCCCACTGTAAATAGGCCCTAAGCAAGCACCTTGCACCAGTAAAGTTTCAAAAATGTACAATGAAAAAATTAGGGCACATGATGTGCAAGTCCCAAGAGTCGAGGCATCGCAAGATAGAGTCTATGCATCTTACTTCACATAAAAAAATAGTGTCTTTAGTCTTTCTGAACTTCCAACGTACTGCTCGGCCAAGAAGCCATTAGGGAGCCTGAATGGAGGAACATCTACATGAGCAATGTTTCTAGTGGTGTGAAAGATCTCAAAGCAAGTATCAAGACACATGTGCACGTTGCACCGTCGACACATAAACTGGCACTTAGCCTTCCTTTTCCCAGCTTCCAAATAAAACTTCTTAAACATGCAAATGACACAGTTAGCCCTCACTCCCTTATCCACATGGCTAGGAAAGTGCCTTGCTGTCCACCTAGCCTCCCCTGCTATTCCCTCTTTCTAACCGGTTCTATGTCTTCTTCTACCTCCTCCGTTGCTACTTCAAACTCCTCATCTGATAGCGCTGGTGACCCTCCCTCCTCTACAACAATCTCTTCTAATTCTACAATCAATTTTGTTCTTGCTTGAGGAGGGCTCTGAACTGCAGGGTTTTGTAAATTAGAGCTAGGTTCGGGCCGGATCCTCACAACTCCCTCGTAAGGCTTAATCCACTCCATTTTGAGTACTTTTGGAATGTGTTGCAAAATATAAGAGCGTTTCCATGTCCTATATTCCCCATCGTATGCAAAATATATCTTGTACTTAGTTTCCTTCTGCTTAGTGACCTCTTCTTCAAGCTCCCCAATCAAAAACAATTGCTCAAACTCTAAACCGAACTCTTGCTGTGCCCATATTTCTCCCCAGATCTTGCTAGGAGTGAGTATTCTAGTGCCTACCCCTACCACGAACATTACACGAAGATGCAATGGCAGCCATGGCTGTTAGAGGACAGAAGCGAAGAAAACAGAGTGCTTTCGAGTGAGAAATTATCGGCCTAATATGTTCGAATTTGTTACTGCAAAGTCGTACAGCTCCGTGAATACTTGTCTGTTTGCTCTAAAACTATTTTTCCAATTCAATTCAGGTCTTTGTGGTTCTAGCCATACTTGACTCATTTAATTCTGATTTAAAAAAAGCATAGAAACATGTTACATAAAATAGGCGAATAGTGGTGTCATATTTGGTTCCAAGACCACATTTGGCCCCATCATCTACCTAGTGTTAAGTAGTGCTAACTTTCTATCTGTCTAGGAGAAACTTGAACTTTGAGAGTGAAAATTAAGTAACCCAGGGTTCTTCAAGTTGACATTTGCGTTGAGAATTCAGATTTTGAGAATTGAAAGTTAGATTATTAAAGTGTCCGCTGCATTTTCAAACAAACTTACATTTGATCTTTCAGATCAAATCTTCAGCTTTTCAGGCTGCAGACCGCGCGTGCGTGTATTTCGTGCAGGTTGACGACGCATGTATGCCGACGCGCGCTCAAGCATGTGTGTACTGAATTACGACAATTGCAAGTCATCAGAAAACTTGAAGACATTTCACCAAATCATATAGAACAAGAAAACAAGATAGGCATTATGCGAAAAAAGGCATGAATGTACGAGTGCACTCGAAAAAGAAAGACAGCAAAAAGACACGCGAAGACCAATCAAAGAGAAAATTACGAACATGAGACATTAATCGCTTATTCGCGCGCGTAGTTTTGAGATTGACTTCCATCCTATGCTAACCTAATCTATATGCTAGGTATTTTGTTTGTGTTTGGTGTAAATTGCTATTATGTTCATTACTTGCTATTGCATTTTTTTCTACTCTTTCCATTTCTTGCTCGTCTTAGAGGGTGGGTGGGCGGGTGGGCTCTAGTAGCACTGTGCACAGTGTACACTGCAATGACTTTCTAGAGGGTGACAAAAGTATGAAATTTAGGTGTCCTGGATTGTTTTGAGCATTGAGATTTGAGAGTTTGAGATTTGAGGTGTGAAAAGTTTGCTACATGTTTAGACTACTAAAGACTTGATCTGACAGGTCACTTCTTCAGTTGGCTCCTCCTGTGGCTCCTCTAGTGGCCTTGCCAGTGGAAAATCTCCACTCCACCGGAGCTGGTGGCGTTATTGGTGGCCCTGATGGGGGCTCATCTTTCCCTGCTCAGGCCTGTCTCCCACTCAGCCTCTCTTCTTTTTGCACTGTCCCAGTTCCGCCCCACAGAGTTCGAGAGTTCTTAAGCAGCAAGCCTGGTCCTTTGGGCGCCGTGCATGTATGCCATTTGGAGTCTGGACTGTCCATTGAGCTGGAAGGCGCCTCTGGGATTGTGCTATCGCAGACGTGTAGAGGAGCATATGGGACGTACAGTGCCTGAATATCCTCTCGCTGTAATTAAGAGCGTGTGTAGTACAGTCATATGCAGGCGCTGGTCTGGACTCTTGTCTTCATGTGGCATGCACAGGCCCATATCAGCACCCCTAATCTTGTTCCCGACGCTCCCACCGTCAACACATGGGGGAGGATCCTACGTCGCGGATCTCCCCCCTCCCTCCGCGGGGCTCTCACCCTGAGAATAGGCAAGGGGTGAACTGAAGGGGTCCGCTTGATCTGGGACGGGCACCCCTTGCGAGCTGCTGCCTGCTGCTGCTACTGCCACCGTGGCTGCCACCACGGCTGCCACAATCCATCTTGCCTGCCGCCTGCCTCTGAATACTTCTCTTCCAGCTCCAAAGCAACACCCTGCGTACCAGGCACCCGCCTTAGCCCATTCTCCCCCCTCTTCCAGCCCTGCCTCCGGCAACGCCGGGAGATGAGAGGTGCCCCCCGGCCCCCCAATAGATCCTCAATTTTTCTATCTTGAGTCTGAGGGGTTCAAAGGCTGGTTGCGTTATCTGGTTGCGTTATCTGTTCCAGAGCACCTCGCCAGGCACCTCGCCAGGCCCATTGACAGACTTCCTCTCGGCAGCAACCTCGGTGCAGGGGAATATGACCTGCCACTTGGCATACAGCTAGCAGGGGCAGCAAGCAAGTGCCGTATTGCACGTGTGGCAGGCAAGGGACCAGAGCTAAGGGCCCAGCTGCAATCAGGGCCCAATGTTAGCACCCCTCAGCCTAAGGATCCTGCACAACAACCTTCTTGTGACACCCTCCGTATGTCCGAGGCTGAGCGGGTGTGAAACCGCGGGCTGGCGCTTGCCGTGTGCCAGATGGCAGCATGCCAGTATAGGCGTTGATGTTCTGTCAGGTATGACCAACGGGGGCTGCGGTGATTCTTTGTCTGCCAGAAGTTGCCGAGACCAAAGATGGAGACTGGGAGAGGTAGAGATAGGGCAGGGACAGGGACGGGGATGGGGACTGGTGCAGGTGCCGTTGCATGTAGTCAGTAGGCGCTGGAAAACAGGAAAAGCCTTGGAATGGCAGCAGAGTTTCTTGGAAATGTGCGCACTGCAAAGTAAGTACTTTGTATGCGAGCAACTTTAGAAGTGAATGGTTTGGACCTTGGCAGCATTTCGATATTTTTGATTGCCCTGGGCTGCATGTACGCGAGCGATTGTACCTGGAGTTTTAAGTTATACACTTTAGTAGTGCCAATCCGCTCTCACAACACTATCTGCTTGCTGGTGTTTGTGGGTCAACTTCGTATAAAAGTGATACTATTGCAGATTGTGATGCAAACGCCCCACTACAGAGTCATTAAAAAGGTTCAAGCTATGATGCAGGCTTCGTAAAAAGTAGGCTTCATAATCGTGTCATGTTTGTCTCATGTCAGGAGTCTCTCTCTTGCTTGTGCCGACAATAATATATCCTACTAGGGGGCCATGGAGTGCCACACATGCCTGGGTTGTTTAGAAGAGTGCGTATCCACACTGTACTTGGCCTCAACAAACTCTACTCAATAAACCTGGCAGCAGCGGCAGCATTGCAGCACGAAGGCAGAACCCTAATCCACCGCAAGGCTTGGCACGCCAGACACAACCCTAAACAATACACTAGCCATGAACAGATACTAGATCGTCATTTATACGCAAGCAACCCCACCAGCATGTATAGCAGAATTGCGTCGCCTCCTCCAGTCGAGCCTCCCTCCGTCCCTCCACAACAAGTTTAGGCTTTAACTTCTCACTTCTCCGCCCTCCACCTCCCCTCCCCTTCCCCACTCCCCCCCAGACTCAGCGCTCGCAGTCCAACATTCCAGACAGCTCCCCTTGGCTGGCTCTCCCTCCCGCTGCTCTAGCTCTGCCATCGCTGCTCCTGGCTTTCTCCCGGTCGTGTCGTTGGTTCTCCTCGTCATCGCTCCGTTGCCGCTCCTCTGCCCGTGTTGTTACTTCTCCAGCTGTCGCGTCACTGCAGCTCTGGGCGTGCCGTTGCGGCTCCTACTCGTGCCCTCGCCAGTCTCGTCGCACCAATGCTTCTCCTAGCCCTCGTGCCCTTGCTGCTCCCCCAGTGCGTCAAACCGGCTGTTGCTCTCGCTCCACTTGGCAAGCCAGCCAGCTCTACTTGGCGACCTTCTTGCGGGCCTCGTTGAGGTACCCGATGATCATGACGGCGGCCGCGACGGCGACGCCAACGGCGCCCTGGCCCAGGATGCCGTAGTAGCTCTCGGCGCTGCCGTCCTTGCCAGCGGCGTTCCAGAACGCGGGCGACGTGTCGCGGCACCCCAGCTCCGCCATCTTCTTGTGCGCTGCCGCGTAGTCTGCAAAGAAGGCCGCCTCGTCCTGCCCAGCCGCACGCACGCACACACGCAGAAGCACGCGCACGCACGCACGCACGCACGCACGCACGCAGAAGCACGCGCACACACGCAGAAGCACGCACTTGCGTCACATCCTGCGCGTGCATGTACGTTGCACGCGCAAGCAACCTACCTACCTACCCACTTACGTACCCAAGCACCCACCCACTCACCTACCCGCCCAATCACTCAGGCAGCCAGGCACCCCCCCTCTCCCCCCCCAACACACCTCCTTACCCACCTAGCCCGCCGGTCACAGAGGCAAGCAGGACCCCGCCCCCCTCCCTCTCTACCCACCCCCCTGCACACCCACCCACAGGCCTCGTGCCTAATGGACCAGCTCGACAGCACACTGAGGCATCTCACAGGGGCTCTCCGTAGGGTGTCAAGTTGAGCTTGCCAGGTGGAGCGGCGGCTATGTTTTGCCTGACAGGAAGTTGACCAGAGGCGGCAGAGACACGGAGCTGCCTACCCGACAACTCAATCCTATAAGCGAGCCAAGCATGACTGACCCACACAACCTGATCAAGCGCGTGAACGGGAACTGTCATTGTCAGGGGGGCGCCTAGCTCAGGCAGGCGCTAGGCGCCCCCGTATGTAAGCTTTGCAAGTGGGATCTCCAGTGCCAGGTGGCATGCGGGCACTGGTGGAAAAAGTCCGAAATTTTATGCCCAGTGCTGCGTGAGTTTGAGCGTGAGTGCGAGTGTGAGAGGGTGAGTGTGAGTGCGTGTGCGTGTGCGTGTGCGTGTGCATGTGCGTGTGCGAGTGCATGTGCGTGTGCGTGTGCACCCGCCTCCGTCGTGCAGTTCAGTGAAGTGCGTGTAAGCCAGCTTCGCCACATGGAGGCCTTTGGCGCGGTGCTTCTTCAGGGCCCAACGGCTCTCGCTGCGGCAGCCCGAGTAGTGGCGGGCGCAACGCGTGCTGCGCACGAGTCGCGGCAAGGACTGTTGAGTGGCTGATGAGAGACACTCTCAGAATGAGAGCCATCTCTGACAACCTCTCAGGGCAATGCTGTCACGCGCCCGCGTGCTCCCTTTCCCTTTCACCCTTATTTCAAGATATAAGCAGATCTGTCTTTAAGTAGATAGGCAACCAGATAGGCAAGCAGACAAACAGAGACAGGGGAACAGATAGACTCACTGAGTGGCAGGCGAGCAGACACAGACAGGCAGATATGCAGGCAGGCCGGCCAACCAACAGGAAGACAAGCAGATCAAGCAATGGACAAACTGGCAGGCAGGTAGACACACACGCACAGGCAGATAGGCAGGCAGTGGGATGGCACGAAAGAGGGGGAGAGGGAGAGAGAGCCAACCTTGGCGTAAAGCTCCACATAAGGGCGGAAGCTGGGGTCCGCCATGAGCGCCTTGTCCGTGGGCAGCTGCAGCAGCCCCTCGCTCGCGCCCCTCAGCAGCTCCCTGCAGCGCCACCCCCGGCCCACACAAAGCCGCCACGTGTCAGCAGCCCGCCCATGACGCAGAGCAGCCGTTGAAAGAGCAGGCAAAAGGAGGCAAGGCAGCCTGAGGTCTCAGTACCAGTAGAGTAGCAGTAGATGGAGAACTGAAAGAGGTGAGCACGTAAACTGGGGCTATCAGATCATCAGAAAGAGTCCTGTGGTGCCAACAAGAGCGGCGCGACGCTGGCTGGTGGCCAAAGCGGTGCGAGGCTTAAGTGGAGCCCTGTGATCTGCCAGATACCCACAAGAGAGCAGCACAGAGCGGGCCGCAATGCGGGGGTGCGATGTGTCTCCTCCTCCAAGGGCTCTTTGCAGGCATTGCCAAGAGGCACGCAGAGATGAGCTGAAGGGTGAGCTGAAGGATGAGCTCGGGGAGCTAGATGGTGAGCTGGACGATGAGCTGGAGGATTAAGCAGAGGAGAAGCTTAGTGAGCTGAGTGGCGAGCTGGAGGATGAGCTGGAGGACAAGCTTGGGGAGGTGGACAGAGATCGAAGAGATGAGCTGGAGGGCTAGAGGCAGGGGAGGGGGGATGAGCGGGACCCAAGGGAGGGCGAGGTGAGTGAGAGGGCGAAAGAGGGGAGCAGGATGGAAAGGGGGAGCAGGGAGGGCAGGAAGGGAGAGCGGAAGGGCTCAAGGGGGACGACTGGGACCACTGAGAGGGTGGGACTGCAGGGCAAGGGGGATGCCTGGGGGGGGAAAGGAGGCAGAGCAGGGGGGGGCTTGACAGGTGTCACCTGGAGTGCTATGCAAGGGTAAGGTGGAGGGGAGAGCTACTGAAGGGAGAAACGGGCGGGAGGGCTGGTGAGAGGGGTGCAGGAGAGAAGGGAGGAAGGGAGGGTGGTGGTGGCGCCGCTCACACGTAGTAGGAGTTGTCAAACTTGAGAGGCTGCTGCGTCCACGCGCCCTCAAAGCCCGACCTCTCCTTGTGCGCCCGGCCCTGCGCGCGCGCATGCATGTGTGCCCCCCCCCC
>WELA01001939.1:235081-249028 GCA_009602735.1 Mesotaenium endlicherianum
CCCCCCCCCCCCCCCCCCCCCCCCCCCGCCAAAAAAGCCCTGAGGAGCCGATTGGTTTCTTATCATCCAACCCTGAAGAGCCCTTCAGGCAGTGCTTTTCCAATCAACAGGCCTTTCGTAACCACGGCAAAAGTCAAAGTGGTTGTTGCGGGCAGCGATGCAACGCTGCGTCTGCATTTCCTTGTTCCTGCATCTTTCTCCATCCTTGCTTCCCAGTATAGTAAGAGGTCCTTCTCCTACTGCCCCTGTTACTCCCCCTGGCCTCCCAATGAGTGCCACGTCAGGTAGAGCCAGTGACAAGTGAGCAGTCAGCGGAGGACAGATGGGCGCCAGGCGTACAAACTGACAAGGCGACTGGACAGGGACGAGACAGCTCACCATGCGGCCCGGCACAAAGTCGATGGTGGGCCCTCCAGTGACCTCCACTGCCACAACTCCCGCCAACTGCACGCCAGGGCCCAGAACACCCCCCCCCCCNCAAGGGCGAAAGAACTACAAACGCATACGGCAAACTAGCAAGGGGGGGGGGGAACTGCGAGGGGAAGTATGCAGTCTCAAGGGGAGGATGCAACTTTGAGGGGGAGGAGTAGGAGCACACCTGATATAAGTCGGCGTAGGTAACATTCGGGCACTGCGCCTTGATGGGCTCTGTTTACAAGAGTAAGGAAAGAAAGTTTTGCGAGGGTTTTAGGAACACTTGAGAGGGACCTCTTCCCAACTTCTTGACACAGTCTGCACAACAGCAGCTTAAACACCACCCACCTGGCAGGCTGAATGATTCAGTGAAGCCTAAAAGTTTACATAATAAAAAAGACGACTTTCCCCCCTTCAATGGTCCCTGCTTTCTTGTACGGACAGCTTGCAAAAACCTAGCCTTACCGAGCAGGTCAATGGCAATCTTCATTCCTGCATTTCCGCCATGACTGTACTCCTCTTCAAACCGGATACTGCCATTTGGCCCTCCAGAGCGGGACTTGAGGTCGTATGTTCCAGCGTCATGAAACCTGTCAACGCAAGAAGAAATATTAGAAATATAGGCAAGAGGAAAATGAATACAGTTCAATAGGTGTCCATCACTCGTCATGTTCAATTCTCCTTGCTTGCTGATTTATAAGGTACAGCGCCAATCGTACAAAGTATGCATGCACAAAGCTTCCATGTGATCACGAAGCCACTTACGCCAGCCGAAGCATGAGTGGCGAACAATTTTTTTCTGCAACAAGCGCCCTCAATAATCTCTTGGCTTTCTCAGTCTCCTTCATGTAAGCGGAGTCAACAACCGGAGCAGGCATTTCGCTTCAACTGGACCTTGCAATGAAGTGTTTAGGCAAGTATATTTTTTACCCCGACGACTTTAAGTAACAATGATAACAACGCTGCAACGAGGGAATTCAGTTCGTAAGCTAGAAGTCTTGTAAAAAGGCCTTAGAAGCTAATCGATGTGAGATGCATATACTTCGAGTCGACGGGAAGTGCCGATCAGTTGGAGCCCATTGGAGCCCATCCACTCTAGAAGCCACTTCCGGCGACTTCAAGCATATTCAAGGTGTGCGTGACGGGGATGGTGCACTTCGACACGACGAAATTTGTGCCGTGCACGCCCCTCGACCACCCTCGACGAAACGTTGGGGTCCCACCCAGTCTCACTGGGCCCCTTCATTTACCTCCATTGATCCATCTCTTCAAAGGAGTCCTCGCCCCTGCTACACCCCGCTCGCCCCTGCTACACCCCGCTGCCATACCCCACCAAATTCAGGGCCCTCGTTCTGCTTAACCCAGCGTACATTGACGTGTAATGGGGAATGAACAGCATGTCGCTGACAGCAGGAGAGGGGACACCCAAGATTCTCAAAAACATTTGACAGGGCTTATAACTTTCAAATTGCTTCTAAACTTCGAGCGCGATTGGTCGCGAAAAGAAGAGGACTCAATCTGCTACGATATGAAGGTGGTGAAAGTACAAACTAAATTATTACATCTATAAACCGCCAAAATATATTTTTACCTCGTCGGGACGCGTATTTTGCGTAATTTGAAATTACGGCGAAATACGTGGTGTTTTACGTCACTCACGGACCATTACGCGCGAATCCCTTAACTAAGTATTGCACGGGAACCTGCTCGCTGAAATGCCTGCCGATGTAAGCTTACAAACATGCTTACAAACCTCCCTCCCCCCCTGCTCCCCCCCTCTTTGGTGCGGTAACGTTGAAATTTTTGACTACATGTCTGACGACCTTTGACTGACGTTACGAGCGTGGTAAAGGAGTGAACGAACATCAGCGACGATGTAGGTGGTTGTAATTTTCCTACTATCATAGACGTCAGGCTGCGTTAGACAGATCCATGTGGATTCATGAGACATCAGCATGGGGTGATAAAAACTGTGTCAAATTGGGGGTAAAATTGTGATCCTTTTTCGATTGTAAAATATATCATTTTTTGTTCTTACTAACAGCCTCTAAATATGTCGGATAAAACTCAGCAAAACAAAATTATTTTCACACGAACTTGAAAGTTGGGCGAATTAAGACAATGTTGCAACAGTCAGCACTCCATGCTAATAAGAGCAGAATAAGAGAGCTGGACACGTCACAGCAGATGGCGGTCGGCAAGTCACACGCTCACACAGAGCGAGGCCGTGCAAACCAGTGCAAACTCGCTCTGGACGCAGTTCTATGGACACTTAACATCAGCTTAACATAGCCGCCTGGTTCTGCCAGATGCCAATTAAAGCCGACGTTTCATCTAGTACTTGAAAAAGTTAAAGGCGCGCCCCACTCGGGCCGAATATGGCCTGAGTCAAGTTGCGGACTGAGTCATACACTCCCGAGCTGCACCCGAGTCCCATCAAGTGTCTCTTCAATTGTCTCCTGTCAATGTCACAACAGCGCTGCACGTCCGTGTCATGCTGAATACATCAAACTTCAGATTAGTGCTGGAGGCACGCTGGATTAAACTTGGCTATCATAGATGAGGAAACTTTCTGGGAGGAGCCCGAAGGCGAGCCGTGGCGGGAACGCTAGGCCATTTCGGTCGCTAGGCCCCTGTGTGCTTGATCCCCTTCTTGTTCCTCGTGTAGAACAATATCAGTACAATAATGGACTTGACGACCTTGACGACGTCGTAGATTATCTTCGCCGGAATTACAAAGAATATCAGCGTAAGCAGCAAGGACCTTTTAGACGACTAGTGGAGAGAGCGGTGCAGGTACTGCCATCAACCTCACTAATCCGCCCGTTCTGGTTTTGATCTTCAAATCATTGAGTGCTTGTGTTTTCGAGCTCTGTAGGAGGTCAGTTTGTCGTTGGTTTATAAATTGTTGTATAAGCATCACTGGTCACACAGAGAGCGGGGTTACTTCTTAGCCAGAGGGGCCAACATGCAGCGGTTTTTGGGACTGAATTCGGGAAAGGATTTGGAGCTCTCAAATGAATAATTACTTACCGGTCTTTTGCTTTACTGGATCTGATGGTCATCTTGAAACATTTTGTAGCTCTGTACGTATATCAAAGGGGTTGAGATTATCGTGGCGTGGTCGACTGGGTACGAGGCTACCTCCAGCATTGAGATCTTCAGCAGATATAATTGAAACTGAGTTCAACTATATTGTTCAAGCAGGTCATACTTCAGAGAGGCAACGCCGAGGAACATGCGGGGCAACAATTGCAAACGGTGGAGGACCTTTTAAACGCAAAGCAGGTGGCCAGTAACCCAGACGAATGTGGTGAAGGTAGTGAGGGTACCTTGGACAAAGTTGAGAATCACAACCATCATGAAGTCGGGGAGGGCACCGAGTTCATAAGTCCAGTTGAAGAAGACATGGATAGGGGTCATGACAGAGATGGTCAGAGACGTTCTGGTCATAACCTTTTAAACTCCTCTCTCATTACTACCTATAGTCATCATAAGCCTGCTTTACCTCTCGGTACTCGAACCTTCTTTTTTCCAAAATCTCCTGCAGAGAAATCCTTGTTGCCCACACCTCGGAACACTCTCCCAATATCTTCACGAAAAGGTAGTCCTGCCAATAGTAAAGGTTCTATCCGCTCCTCAGAGCCTCTCGCATCTCCAGGCAACTTTGTAGAGGTTGGAACTTCAGGCCTTATATCTGCTAGGCACATAATTTCAAGGGCTCATGAAGCTTCTTCTCCCTTTATTGACGTGTCAGTTGAAGACCTGGATGAATTGCACAGAGCACCGTGTCAGCAGGAAAGAGATGTCAGAGAAGCTTCCTACAGCCCTGCAAGTAGAAGTAAAGCACACATCAAACTTGATTCTTCTCGAGCTATCACAGTTGCACGTCGTGCTGAGTCAGGACAAGGTGGTGTCAAGCCAACACCTTCACGCACTGTACAACGCGCTCTTCCAGTCCCAGAGGTGTATCAAGAAGCTGGTGCGGCTGCTGCTCGAGCATTCCGTGTGGCAACTGCGGCCACATCTAACTTTCCGCTAGAGAAGCTTTCAAGAGAGGCAGGTTTAGCCATTGAGGGTCGTGCCAGGGAGGGAGATTATGCTCGAGAAAAGAAGGAAGTGCCCATAGCTGCAGCGAAGATTGAGAAAGCTGTAGTTGGGGATAGTTGCAATCGGTCAAACAAGGCTGACCAAGATTCACCGAAGACCTTTGCTCTTCCGCAGACCAAAGAGGAGAAGCAGAGGGTCCTTGATGCAGAGCTCGAAGAATACAACAAGCAGAAGCAGCAGAGTGCAAGGAAACGCTCAGCTCAGGACGCATTTAATTCGACCCCAGAGGCACCAGGAGGGCAGAGGGCTGTTAGAAAGAAAGCAGAACACTTGTCAGACAGCTTGAAGAAATCACGAAAAGATTCAGGCCCACAGCATCCTGCTCCTGCTCATGCTGAATCACCCGGTGAGCAAGCCATGCAGTCTGCAAAGGCTGTGCCCAGAAAGGTTACCTTCAGAGACCTTGGGGGTATTGAAGGCATATTGCAGATTATCAGGGAGTTGATAGAGTATCCCTTGGCTCATCCAGAGCTGTACAAGTGGCTTGGTGTAGAGCCTCCAAGGGGGGTCCTGCTGCATGGCCCTCCAGGCTGTGGAAAAACTATGCTGGCCCATGCTATCGCAGTCGAGACTGGTGTCCCATTCTTGAAGATCTCAGCGCCCGAGATAGTTTCTGGCATGTCAGGCAAGTTCCTTCTCGACACTGTTGCAGTATCTAAGGCTTGCTGTGGTAGTGAGCACCCTTTGCTGTTTGTTTGCTAATCTTCATCGATGTGTATCGCTGCTTTCTGCCTCTGGAGACACTTCCAGCCTGTCACCCTTAGCTATTTGAACAGAGTGTGTCTGCCCTCACATGCACCAGCACGCACAAGTAAGTTAGTTTCCACTTCAGGGCTGTTGTTCTCTTTAGTGTAGCTCACTTATTGAAGCGTTGTGAGATTCCTAGTGTATTTACAGGTGAGTCAGAAGCCAAGATCCGAGGCCTATTTGCAGAAGCAAAGAATCTAGCTCCCTGTATAGTCTTCATCGATGAGATTGACGCCATCACCCCCAAGCGCGAGACAGCACAGCGGGAAATGGAGCGACGTATCGTGGCTCAGCTCCTGACATGCATCGATGATCTTAACCAGCCGACAACCGCTTCTGGTAAGCTCGCGGCCTGTTCAACCGTACCCTTCAGTCCCTCTGCTTTGCATTTGCCATGCAACTACATGCCAGAGGTGAAGCCTGGCCCTGATGCATCAGAACGATGTCTCGATCGTAAAATTAATGCATGACGTGAGTTGCATATTTTACTTCTGCTGAGGGCCTCGTGCTGCTTGCAGTGCGCGGTACTTGCCATTATTGTTGAATCTGCATGTGCTTCTCTGCATGTAGGGTTCAAGGGGGCAAGTCAAGGCTCTTTTCTCCCAGGCTTTGAAAGTAGTGCACAGGTCCAGCTGCCACGGTTTTGGATGAGTATTGGAAGCGCACCCTCTTCCCTCTCTCTGGCAACTGCTGAGCTCCCTCCCCTCCCCCCCTTTCAAACTGCCTGCACGCGAGCTTGCCAGCTCACCAGCTCACCAGCTCACCAGCTTGTGTACCTCCATTATTCTGATTGTCAGAAATGGACCTGGACATTGTGGAGCACCGCCACCATGGGCATGTTGTCATCATAGGAGCGACAAACAGGCCAGACTCTCTTGACCCTGCTTTGAGGAGGGCGGGAAGATTCGACCGCGAGATAACCCTGGGCATTCCTGACGAGGATGCTCGCGCTCGTATCCTGGAGGTATGTTGCCCCCAAACATAGCTGGAGATCCCTGCCCCCCTCCCCCCCTCCCTGTACCCCCCACTTTTTCCCCTCCTCCCTGATTTTTTCGTACCTTATCCCTTGCTTTTTCCTCCTTTGGCACAACTCTTTGCTCTGGCCTTCTGACAATTCCTTTTTATTGTAGGGCAGTGCGCACCCGTGGATATGATGCCCTATTTCTGTGTTGGCGTACGCATCTGCTTGGGAAGAATGGAGAGTAGACGATGTGGCAGGTTGTTGTCCTGGTGCTGTCTCGTATTTGGACTTCTGCATGTGCCTGAGAGGACAAGTGGTTTGGCTGCCAGGACAGGACAGGACAGATTGTCTGCTGCATGTCATTAGGGTAGTACAGCTGAGGGTACGGCATGTGCACGGACGCAGTCTTGCCAGTGGCTGTGACTATCGTCCTTTCGCAAGGGAGGCTTGCAGGCACCGTGCTGCTGCCAAAGTGGCAGCGTGCGAGCGTAACACGCGCAAAGGTTTGCGCCAGACCAGCGCTAGGCCTGCGCCAGGCCTGCGCCAAACTTGTGTTAAACCTGTGTTAAGCCTGCGCTAGGCCTGCACAAAGCCTGTGTTGGACCTGTGCCAGGCCTGCGAGAAGCTGTATTAGATCTGCCAGGAGTGCAGGGACGATGTGCTTGACGTGCTTCTCCTCATATTTGTACCCACTCCCCCCCCCTCCCCTTGCTGCAGGTGCTAGCGAAGAGACTGCGTCTAGAAGGCGATTTTGACTTCAAGCTCATTGCGCGGCGCACGCCAGGGTTTGTTGGAGCCGACCTTGCCGCCCTCACAAAGGAAGCTGCCGCCATAGCAGTGCAGCGCATCTTCTCGTCCTTGGACCCGGCAGCGTGCTCCTCGGCTGCACCCAAGAGGCCCCCTCCTCTTGTTCTGGATGCTGCTTCCCCTGCAGGAGGTCCCGCCGCACCCCCGAGCCTAAACCTAGAACTGTCTATCTCGTCAGGACAACCTTCTCCCGCAGGTCAACCTTCTCCGACAGGTGGCGATATGAATGGGGTCGAGACGGGCCAGCTAGGGGCCAGCTCTGCTGGGAGCCCAGAGGAGCAGGCTGGGGATGTGGGGCACGTTGTAAACACAAGCCCTCAAGACGAGGATGCAGACATGCACCTTGCACCCATGGAGGAGGGAAAGGAGCGGATGATGGACTTGAACAAGGAATATACTGAGCCTTCTGAGAGGGGCGGGGCCTGCATGGAAGTTCTAGAAAGCCATGCAGCTGCCACCTGTAATGGAATCAGGGGGGATCACGGGGCAGGCCAAGCTGGCGCTGCTGGCAAGGAGGGCAAACTGCTGCATGGTGAGGAGCCTCGTGCAGATCATACTGAGGTGCAGGGTGCTCGCGATCCCAATGGACATGGTGGAGAGGAGAGGGAGGAGTCTTGGAGGAAGCGTGACGAGGACAGGGGAGGGGAGGCCGGGGAGGGTGCTGCTGAGCCAAAGGTACCAACGGAAGGAGGGGAGCTCTGGAAGAGGGCCTTCACGCGGGCCGAGCTGCAGATGCTGCATATTACCATGGCAGACTTTGAGGTCACCCTTCAATTCCTCTCAAATCCCCCCTGCGTCTCTCTCTCTCTCTCTCTCTCTCTCTCTCTCTCTCTCTCTCTCTCTCGTCGCTCGGAGTCTCCAGTCTCACTCTGGGGATCTAGACGCCCTTGTAGACAGTTCTTTGCAGCCTTGCTAGCCGGAAGTGAAATGGGATGGAGTTGTCAGCAGTAGATCTGGGGCTACTGGTTTCCCGTTGTCTTTTGTTGTCTCTCTTTTGCCAGTCATCCTGTTGCTTCCAATTTCCCCCACACATCTCTCTGTTGCACCCTCATGCAACCTTGGTAACTCAGTCCTGTCGCATCACTACGTCAGTTGCCTCGGCCTTTTCCTTTTGAAAAGTTGTACTGCAAAGAGGGAATGGCGTGACAGCTGGCGTGCCTTATCCGAGTCGTCTACGGGGGTTGGGGGGGGGGGGATTTGTGTCCGGACCAGGTTGCCGTGGGCAAGGTGCAACCGTCAGCCAAGCGAGAGGGCTTCACCACCATCCCCGACGTGACGTGGGACGATGTCGGGTCACTGGGGGAGGTGCGGGAGGAGCTGGAGTTTAGCATATCCCGCCCCATCAAATGCCCTGAGGAGTATCAGGTGCCGCATTCGACACTCTCGGCTCCTGGAAGCGGAGTGCAGTTGGACTCTAACTTTTGTGAGGCTCAGAAAGCGTGTTGCGCTCGGACTCAGAGAGAGTTTGCAATCAGATTCAAAAGTACTTAATATGTTGCTTGAGAGCTTTACAGCTTAGATTTGGAAAGTGCACTGCTCTCAGACTTGAATTGTATTGCTTCCAGATCCAGATAGTAGGTTGCACGTAAGAGTGTACTGCTGTCATACTTACTCAAGAGTGTATAGCTGTCATACTCACAAAGCTCTGCCATTCAAAAGTTTGTGCTGGGCACATGCTGACTTCTTTGCTGGTCTAGGCTCAAGCGTGCACTTGGCTAGCCTTTGTGCGTGCGTGTGCTTGCTCAGCTGGCATTGGGAGCAAGTATAGCTTTTCTGAGTTTGAGAAGACCTGTTGAGGGAGACTGTTTCTGGCACGTGTGTCTCCGCGGGACTGTTCACCCTTGTGTACGTGTGGATATGGAAAGCCTGCCGCATGTTGTGTGACTTTGAACTTTTGTGCGTGTGTGGACACGATATTCTGCTGCAGGCTATGGGGCTGGACCTGGCCACGGGAGTCCTCCTGTACGGCCCCCCGGGGTGCGGCAAGACGCTCGTGGCCAAGGCTATCGCCAACGACGCCGGCGCCAACTTCATTTCCATCAAGGTGACGCTCCCTCCCTCTTGCGACGCTTCAGCAGCTTCGCGACGCACGCTTCAGGACATGCTGTTGCGCGCTGTCGCAATAAATCTGGAAACCTCTGTGCTTCCCCCCCTGCCCCCCCCCCCCTACCCACCCCTTCACTTCCCCACTGCTTCCCCTGCAGGCAGGATAAGGCTGCCGATCCTATACAAGTCTTGGCAGCGTCCGCGGGGCCAATTTCGCCCTGTAATCCGTTTCCTCCTTTGGTCATAGCGGCTGGTGGTCCCTGGCTGGCCAAGTATGCGACAGCTGCCATCAGCCAGCTCGCTGCTTGCATCAGGGTGCTTCCTTCCCTTAAGGGAGGTTGCGCACTGCCTGCAGTTCCACTCTCCTTGCCCTGCCTTTGAGAAGGCGTTTTTTTTGTCTGAGGTTGAGATGTGAAGGAGCTGAGCGGAAAAGCTCCCCCCTGTCTTTGTGTGTTCTTGTGTGTGTGTGTGTGTGTGTGCCTCTGGCATGAGCCTGCTGCACTACAGGGGCCGGAGCTGCTGAACAAGTACGTGGGTGAGAGCGAGCGCGCGGTGCGGCAGCTCTTCATGCGCGCGCGCTCCTCCGCGCCCTGCGTTCTTTTCTTTGACGAGGTGGGAACGCACAAGAGCTCTCTCTCTCTCTCTCTGTGTGTGTGTGTGCGTGTGTGTTCAGAGTTTTTCTAACCCAAGCTTCATTAGTCCTGCTCAATTGTCCAAAACAGTCTGCATTTCGAGCTTTAGCGCATCCATGTGTGTCTCTATTACGTACAGCCTTAGTCTATCACTCGCCTGCTTCTTGTGGTGCTCCCCTACCCCTCTTCCCTTTCTCTGGATCCAGCACAGCGCTCCATAGGCAGAGCCCTTCTTGGACATGCACCCATATCTAAGCTGCCACTGCGCTACTGCTGCTGATGCTGCTGGTGCTGCTGGTTGTGTCACTCTCTGGTGGAGCAGATGGATGCCATGGCCCCAAAGCGTGGCTCAGACGGCAATGCTGCCGCCGAGCGCGTTGTCAATCAGGTTCATCTCTTCCTCTTACATTGCCAGCTTTTGCCGTCATCACTACTCAAAACCTGCTCCTGTCACTATGGCTGGAGGGTGCTGTCTCCATGTTCACAAGCGAGAGCGAGAGAGTCAGAAGCGAGCTCTCTTTGGACGTTGTAGAAGGAAAAACAACAGATTGCACAAGTTTGCCATTCTCTGCTGCCATGCCTTCCCGTTGAATGCTGTCGTTTGCTTGCCTCCGGCTCACCTTCGGCCCGTCTGCTGGCCTTGCACTACACTCACGGACTCCTCCTGGGCTCTGCCGCGTGCTGTGCTGTCTCATCGGCCTGACTGCAGCTTTTGACTGAGATGGACGGGCTGGAGTCGCGCAAGAGCGTGTATTTAATTGCCGCCACCAACAGGTGAGGACAGCAGAGCAGCGATGATGCCCCACGATGCTCCCTTGCCACTTCCCGCCCCCACCCCTCCTGCCGGAGGCCCTGAATGAATTTTCTGACTGATTCTGCGTTTCTGCTGCATCTTATGTGGCCACGCTGCCAAGGCTGGCTCATTGTGCATGACTTGGACAAGCTTGCGGGCTTGCTGCATTTGTCGTGTGATTTCATTTGCAATGGGCTGCTGTCTGTTTCTCTGTATCGCTTCTTTGCGGCTTAGACGCCCTGTCCTGTACTAGTGAATGGCGGGTAAGTCATTAATTTCTTCTATTTTGGTGCTCGATGATGTTGTTTGTAAACGTAAAATGTTTATGTATCTGGAAATGCGTGCTGGAGTAGGCGGTGGATGCCAAGTTGGAGTTGTGCTGGTACTGGAGTGACCGAAAAGGATGGTCAGTTGTGTCAGGTCTTAGAAACGTTCACAAGGGTGCCGAGCCTCTCTGAGTGTGCGTGCGATCTTGGGGCAGTAGGAGGCACAGGCACTCATGCACGGATACCGAGCTTATCTGAACGTCTGCTTTAGTGGCAACAGGATGATGAGGCTGCTAAGAGTCCGCTGGAGATGCAGACACGGATGCTGAACCCCACACTCTCGTATGCTCTAAGAGTAGTAGTGGCGGTGGTGGTGATGGTGGTGCGTGGGTATTGAGTTCCTATGGGGGCTGTCTTCGGGGGGGGGCATGCCAGGCTATACGAGGAATAGTAATAATAGTAATAGTAGTAGTAGGATGAGGAGGATGTGCTTGAGTAGGATGAGTAGTAGTGCTAGCAGGTCTAGCTGCTTCATCTTTTTGCGTAACTTAAACAGATCATGCTTCCTTAATTTGTACTTTAGGCCAATTTGCCAGTATAGTACTATTTGTGCTAGTGCTAGTGGTGGGGGTAGTGCGTGGGTGCTAATTTATATGGGGGGTAGCCTTTTGGGAGCACACCAGGCTCTCGAAGCGATTGTAGCCGTGGCAGTAATGGGCAGCGGGTGCTGATTTCCCACAGGGGGTGGCCTTTGGGGGCATGCCAAGAAACAGTGGTGGTGAGACTCCGCAGGGGTGCATGCGAGGGCATGCCAGGCACTGGTAGTTGTAGTAATAGTATTGCTCAATATATTCGTCAAAGGTGGCCTTTGAGTGGACATGCCCAAGGAGTCGTATTCGGTGGTGGTGTGTGCTTGCTGAGTTCATATGGGGGTGGTCTTTGGGGGGGCGTGTGGCAGGCCGGACATGATCGACGCGGCGCTGCTGCGACCAGGGCGGCTGGATAAGCTGCTGTACGTGCCGCTACCGGACCCCGCCGGCCGAGCCTCCATTCTGAGGACACTTGTGCGCAAGATACCCCTTGCGGCGGGTGTCGACGTGGCGGCGCTTGGGCTCAGCCGGCAGTGCGACGGCTTCAGCGGGGCTGACTTGGCGGCCCTTGTAAACTTCTGCTCCCTCTTCTCTCAGCACTCACTGCACGGCCTTCAGCCCTTGGCCCTTCTCTCCCTCCTCTGAGCTTTTCTGTCTCCCCTTCTTGACAAACTTAGTGTACTTATTGTGCGCTGTGCTTGTCGAGTAACACCAGGCGGTGCGCTCTGCCGCTCCCTGTGCTTTCTTCTGCCATCAGGCCCCCCCTCCTGCTCTTCTGGAGGATCTGTTGGGATCTGGTGCCTGTTCCTCCTCTGCCCCTGTTGTGCCAGGCTCCCAGATGTCGCGCTGTGTGCTGTCTGGGTCGTCGAGATCTCAAACTGCTGCGTCAGACTGCTCATGTTGAATTGTGCTTATTAGACAATCCTGGGGCGCCTCTTGGTTGCTTGATTTATTTAATTGCTCTCCATATTTTTATTTTTCGGATATTTAATCGGAGCTGCTGCTCCACTGACGTTTGCGAATGCCATTTCGTATGCAGAATAAATAGGCCTGGGACTAGTGCGTGTGCCTCCAGAGTTTGACGTGTGGCAAACAACTACTGGTGAATGTGCAGGTGAGGGAAGCGTGCATAGCTGCCCTTCGAGAGCGTACCCGCATCCCCCAGACTTCGGTCACTTGCGGCCTCCCGAGAGGTCCACCTGTCGTCAACGCAAGCCACTTCAGCGAAGCCTTCATAAGGGTCATGCCGTCTGTGTCCCCGAAGGTACGCTTTGTGCTTTTTTTGTGGCAGATCCTTGGTTGCATACAAATTTGCTTCTGATTTGCTGGCATGATTTACTGTCAGGTTGTTTGTCTCTTGTCACATGTGTGTGTGCGTGCGTGTGTGAGCGTGTGCACGCTTCTTTCCCAAATCTTCTCTTTTCTTTCCCCCCCATCTATGGGTTCGCCCAGTTTCTTGGTTCTTTGACTCTTTGAACTGTCTGGCTCTTAAAATCTATTTTGGGTAATATGAAATGGAAGGAGGTGCTGGGACATGCATATTGGCAGGCATTTGAGCAGTAGCTGCGCTTTGGGCCATCGTTGCACCTTTGGCTCCTCCTGCAACTCTGACTTCGACCCCAGCTGCTCTCTGAGAGCTTTGTGTCCTGTTTAGGACACCACTCAGTGAGGTTTGCTGTATGTGGACTGCAAAAGTTTAATCGTGCCTTGTCTTTTGGCGGTTGTGAAATTCTCCCAAATTAAATTCCTCTCCGAGTCTGAAGCTGCCATGCTCTGTATTGTAAGGGAGCTCCTCCCCTTCCCGGGTTTTCCAAGAGAGCCTTCTCCGATGCCCGCAAGTTTTCAATACCTGTTGGTGCGACATTTGTAATGTTGTTGTGACGTGTCGGCTGCAGGACGTGAAGCGTTACGACGAGCTGAGGCAAAAGCTGCGCCGTGTGAGAGGCCACATCCCCCACAGCTCTTCGGGTCTTCTACCTGGCGCTGAGCCTGCAGCCGATCCGGATTCGAGTCGCTTTAATACGGATGCTACGCCGGCATGAGGGCCAGCCACTCTTGTCTGACTTCCAACTTCGGGCATGCTCATCTATGCTGTCATCCCCTGGTTTGTTTTTTCCCCTACCAGACCTCCACAGTGCTGCGGCTTTTGAGGAGTATGCTCTGTAGATGTTGAAGGTGATCAAGTGCTTTTGCACCTGGCTTGTACATAGAAATGCAATTTGCTGCATGTCTCTCTGGAGTATCTCTTAGCTGTTTGGAGGACTGATTTTCCCCTCAATTTGTAAAAGAAAGCAGCCTTCATAAAAAATTCCGTAGCCTTTAATTTCAAACTTCAATTCTTGTCGCCTAAGCCTACTACAATTTCTTGTGGAAAACGTGCGCCGTCTTCTCTCATTCTTTGTTAAATTGCCTCTCTCACGAGCCTATCACAGTTCGCAAATATGTATCCAGATTACTCACATGATGTCCCTATATTGATTCCGGCAGGTAACTTGCACTATGTGTGTGATCTTTCATGAATAGTACTGATGCTTCTTCCAATCTGTACTTTCAATTAGTTGCATGAGTGCTGTCCCCCCCC